>CCKQ01004721.1:0-12509 GCA_000751175.1 Stylonychia lemnae
CCCCAAAACCCCAAAACCCCATGATCAAAATTTATTTGTGCTTTGATGCTTAAATAATTTAATAATCATAATATTCCAGTTTGATAGAGCTTTAATATAATTTTTTAATACTTTTCTAGTTAAATAGCTTGTAATCTATTCTATTCTTCATTAATCTTATCTATTACCAGCATAATCAAGAATATTAGGAGATTAAGGTACAGTTAATTCTTAGCTGTTCCTAAAACTATCATTTCTATCTTGTTAAATGATTTCATCCTCTTTAAATATAACTGAATTTTGATGTTGCTAATTCTTCTTAAAAGCATTTCTCAACTTAATAAATGAATCCCTTTTTTATTAGGATGATGAAAATGTATTTGCTCTTTGTTAAAATCTGTCAAATTCAATGGTTGCTAAATTTCTCTAAGGAGAAAGAAAGCTGTCTATGGATTGATTTAAATCATTTATTTGATTAATAGTTGATTAATCTGTGTGATTGAATTATGAGGTGCCTTAACTGATGCTCAACAAAGTATTATTTGGATCATTCATTCCATGACTCAATTACATTGCAGCCGATTTATTAGATATGCTTTTAACATTAAAATTATTATTTTTCATTGATTTCCTCTTCTTTATGTTTTGTAAAGAAGACTTAATATTTTTATTCTCATTTCGAGTCTTACGATTAAGAGTTTGTTTTACTCTTAATATTAGACAGCCTAGAATCACTTTTAAATTTTTCATTGTTTCAAATATACCCACTACTAAATTTGCAACAAGAATAGTTGAAGCTAATCCTATTATAACCCATCCATAGTACTTTCTTTTACTTTCATTCATTCCTCTTTCAAAAATGAAGCATACAGAGAAGGCAATTCCTGTGAGAGTCTCATTAAAGATATTCATTGCATTGTTGATCTTATTCTTGAATGGTTACACATATATCAAATAAGAAAGCATTCCAATTGTTTTTAAAATGCAGAGCATTATTTAAAGTGCAGGATACCCTGTTAAAAGCACCAGAATCCATATGTACAATAATCTCCGAAATAAAAATGCTGAAAAGTGTAATTAAGGCAGTAATGATTTATGAATCAGTTGCCTTTATCCATTCACATATTGGGTGATGCGTATTTCTCTAAAATTTTCCATCAAAGTGTTAAATCTATTTTTGGTACTTTTGTTAGCTGATCCATTTTATTGAACCAAGTTCATTGTAATCAAAGGAAAGAATGTAACAAAAGCCATGGCTATAATGGCAATAATAGAGGAGACTATTTGATCTAGATTATCGTACTGGATGTTGTAAAGATTAAGATAGGCATAAATACCCATTTCTAAGTAAAGCTCATAACCTAATCTCAGAGATCCATTCCATAAAAAGAAATTATCCATAGCTTTGAAGATTTAAAAGTTTTTGCTTTTGAAGTTCTTGAATAGCTAACTTAGTGGATAAAAGCAATATATTGCGAATATCATTCCAAGTTTGTATTGATAAGATTTCAAAAATACTTGGCTTTCATAGCCATAATTGTTGAAGACTTAGTTTATGGGACTATCAGAAATATTATCAAAATTTATCACACTTGATATGGGATCTTTAATCAACTAATTTTCAAAATTTGCATAAGACAAATACTTAAATATCTGGTAAACTTCATTTGGAAAAGGAATATCAATCAAGGGCAAATAAAATAAAATTTGGACTGAATTAATAGCTGAATATAAAGAGTCAAGAGCCTTGTCAAGAGAAACTGATAATATCAAATTAATAGCCAAAAGCACCTATGTTCCATGACTAACAGAAGATGCTGCATCAGTAATTGCCTTGAAATATCTAGGATCTTTGTACTCAAACTTCTGTAGCTTGAATTTATTAGTCTAGAGTATTGATATTGGATTAAAATACTGATCATAGAACAGTGAAGAATTTTTGAAACCAATAGATAGTGTTGCACCCTCATCTGGGATAGAGAACTTTGGTGAAAAGTTTAGAAATATCCTCTTATTTTTTTTAAAATCATCATGTATCTCCCCTTTTACAGAGTAACTAGGCACATCTACATCAATCCCTTCAAAGTGAAAATAAAAATCTTATTCTCCAAATTTCTTTGCATCAGTGAATACTTATCCATAGTTATCAGAGAATTCCAAGATTATAAATCTGCTCTCTGATCCAATAGATAATATTTAAACAGTCGGGCCAAGAGTATCTTGACATATATCTTTTGATGTAGTTGAACCCCCTAAACACTTGTAATTGCTCTCTACTCTACACTAAGAAGAACATCCATCACCATCGTTTAGATTTCCATCATCACATTGATTCTAATTGAATCTTAAGCCATCACCACAAATTTCTGTACATCTTTAACCTTTAGTGCCTGATCCAATGATAGGGTAGTTGAAACCATTCAATGAAGAGCAAGTTAGACATGCTCCATCAATTAGTAAATAGTCATCTCCACATGAAGTGCAATAATCAGGTTTGTTAACACATGTCACACAAGGTGAAAGGCATGGCACACATTCCCCAGTAGAATTTGAATTTTTCAAATCGCTGTTTACTTTGATTATCTCTCCAGCTGCCATACAGTTCACAGAGTTACAAAAGTATTTGCTAATGAGAGTGATATTCTCAGCACATTCAAAGCAGGTGTATTAATTCTAACCGAAGCATGACTTGCAGTATGGATGGCACTTGTCAAGAGTGCTAGTGCTAAAGTCAAAGTATTTAAAGTCTGGTGAGATGTCTAAACATTTCTACTAGTTTTCTAGATAAATATGAGAAGAATTTTTGCATTACGCGCAAGCTGTCAAATTATCCTCTAGACATATGCACAGTGGATCAGTGCAATCTAAGATAAGCATGATATTTTTGTTAAATCTTACCTTAACAAGTACCATTGATGTAATATTAATATTAATCACATTCTTAAGTACAGAGACCATCTCTCAGATTATAACTTGGCTTGCAATTTACACACTCATATCTATATAAATTCTTGATTTGTAAGATTTACCTAGAATAAGATTAGTTGCATAACTAGCAAGCGAAATAACAGTCTTAGCAGTCTTAATATTCCATCGAATAGATGTAGTTCAAGCTATTGTTGCATTTAGCAGTAGAATTAGGATCTTAACTTATACAGTCATCTAGCTTGGATAAAGATTTGTTACAGTGATCATAATAATCGCAATGCTTGTTTAAGATTCTTGAATAAGGGTCTTTACAGAACATAAAGTATCTTTTATCAATAGAGTCAGTTTCGTTATTCATTTAAAGCGAGCTGTAATAATACCATTTAAAATCATCATTCTAGAGGAAAGAAGCAGTGAATGTGTCAATTGGTTTAAAGGGTTAAGCTGAATTTATCACAGTATTTCCTCCTGACTCATCAAATTTATAGTATATGATCAGACCTTTGCTTGCCATTACTATTGGATCAAGACCTCTATGCATTCGATATGTAAGATAGTATCCCAAAGAAAGAGGTGCGTTCCAGAATTAAAAATCTCTAATGAAAATTCTAGATGAATTACCAGTCTATATACTAATGTTTCTGGCTAACAAATTCTCTGAAAATTTAAATTGCTTTGTGATGATTTTAGATATATTTTGAATTTGAGAACTAGTTTCTATATTGTAAACTACACTGATGCAGGAATAATTAGAGTCAGTATTAGCCATCTAAAATAGCAAAATCCATTTGGCATCTTTTATTGCTTTGCTAATGTCTAGCTAAACGGAGGAGGAATCCCCTATTTTGTAATTCAATTTCTTTTCTTTCATTAATCTAATTTTAAACATTTCTTAATACTCAACTAAAAAGGCGTTTAATGGTCCTATTTATTTGACATGTAGCCACATTATAGTAGTAAAATTTGATTAAGGAGGAGAGATGATTGGAAAATTCAATTCTTAAAAAGGCAAAAGTAGAAATTTTTCTCGAGGCTAACAATAGTCAAAAGTAGAATATCTTGAATCACCTTCACAAACTATCAATTAGGGATCTTGAGATACCCATTAAGGCTTTAACTTATTGCCCTCTGCCATATTAAATTCATAGTAAACTCCACTTTTGGACTCCAAAAGTTTATTACCAATAGATTCATCCATTTGATAGTACATTGTCAAATACTGCCCCCAATACAACAGAGGGTTAACTACTTATCTTGATAGCTTTATCATGTTGCCTAATGTAATAAAATTTGAAAATATCTTGACCTCTTTGATAAACATGTTTAGAGGATAAATTATTACTTATCTTTCTACTAAGGGTTAGTTATTATTAATAGTTATCTAGCTCAAAGAAGATTAGTTTGGTTCTATTTTTACCCCTATTAATGAGAAATATGCAAATGGTTCGGTAAGTTAAATTCCATACACTAGACATTTCCATTGATGAATAGTGCTATCAATTTAAATTAGTGGGAATTCAGTTCCAACTAATTAAGAATGCAATGGATAAATATTGAATTAAATCTCACTTATTGTATTAATGTCTAGTTAGATATCCATTACATCGATAATATTAAACATAATGACACCTCTTTTGAGTAATAATTCGGAAACATTTAAAAATCTATAGCAAAAACTCAAAGAGAGATCTTATCCAATTTTGACATTATTTTTTGCAAAGTTAAACTATGTTTAGTTATCAACTTAGTACTTAAAGAAAAGCGCTTTATCTCTTGTTTAAATCTCAGAGTGCTGTGACATTAAGTTTGAGCCTTAAACACCTTTAGGATTATAATCCCAGTAAATACGATTCAAATTACTTAATATAGTTGATCTTTCATATTTGGAGTAATCATAGAGTTTATAACCGTAACTCTCGTCTAATTAATAATAGACTAGGAGAGTATTCAGATAAATATCTTTACTGATCTTAGAGTTTAAATTTTTAATTATTGCGGATTGAGATAACGGATAACCGAAGATGGCAATTTCAGATATCTTCATCTTGTAATTTTAATCACTCGTAACATTTATATTTATAGAACTAAATTCAATATTCTCATAGTTCCCTATCAAATCTGGCACAGACATTATCAAATCGCCATTAGTATATATATTCCATGTATTATTGTATAATACCATATGATATTTAAACCATCCTGAACTGATATCAGGACTGATTGGAAATTTTTCTTCTTTCCTTAGAAGGTTAGGCGTTTATTAAAAATGGTAAAATATTAAATTCCTATCTTAAAATCCAATTCCACTTAGATTTTCAACCTCCAATAATGTTATATTTTTTTATTCATCACCCATCTTAAATAAGTATGACCAGAACTACACGGTAGTAGAGTGGCCTATTTGTAGAGCTAGTACATTAAGCTAAAGTTGCTGATTATTAATTGTAAGTGAGTATGGGATGATGCAGTTTTTATTTAATGGATGCTTGATAGTACCTTCTCTACAATTGTAATTCTGAGCTATCAATTAGGGATTATTAGCAACACTCTAATAGGTATAATCTTTTATACCAGTCATTATATCTATGGGAGCTTGGCCAAATTAAGCTTCATATGCTGCAGTTTTATCAAGATATTTTAGGATTTAAGCTCCTTAATAAGATCTTGTAGGCATATACCCTAAATCGACAAATTTAACCAATTCTCACTAACTTATTGATGGTGAAAAGAACATTTAGCTAATAATCATTATTTTGCCAGATTAATTTCTATTGTTATATCCATACAATATTTCCCATTTTTCTGGAAGTGGAAACTCGTCAATGGTCATTGAAACGCTATAATGCAATACTGTACCTACAGTTATTTTGAATAAGTTATTATCAACATCATAATGTAATCCCCATTTTATATCGCTTTATCCAGTCAGATTAATCATGATTTGCTCAGAAGGTTTTGATTAGACTCTATAGTATAGAGTTATATAGAATGTCTTGTTATCACAAAAGATATCGATGAAATTATCAATATTGAGTAGATCATCTTATCCACCATCATCAATATTGAAATGCATCATTAGTGAAAAGGAAAACTCTATAAAATTACAGATAAATTAGCAACTTACCATTGTCTTAATTAATTCTTTTATTAGCTATTTTATATATTGAATTATTAATAGCTTAATCTCCCGTTAAATAATTTGCATACCTTTAATCTGAAATAAATGCTAAATATCAAATTTTTATTACATTCACATTATTAGCTAGAAGGAGAGTATTTGAATCCATATGGACATTCAATATTAAAGTAATTCCCTATCTAATTCATGTATATATTATTTCCTAGTGTTACTTGATATTATGATATAACTTCTACTATTCTATCTCTATAAAATCTAAAATACTTTACCAAATTCAATTCTCCTTGATACAAGGATCTTTCAAAGGCATTAAGAGAAATTTATTCATTATACTTGTAAGTGTTCCAAATGCGAAGATCCTTAAGCATGAATGAGCTTCTTACAGATGACATTGTTTTGTTATTTTAATCTCCTCTTTAACCAATATTTATAGGACAATTAGTAAGTTTAAGTAAACCAGTCCTTTAATTTTGAGTTTAAGGTGTTTGAAACTGAGCGTAAATTGCCTAAATAAATGATTAGTCTTTTAGCCTATTAGAGATACTCACGAAAATCCAAGTATTCTCTGATATCATTCTGTCTTCTAATATTTCATCATAGTCAGAATGACTATCAGTAGCCCCTAATATAATCTAATTTTTTGATGAAGAAATATTTTTATAGACTTTTAAGAAGTAGGATGTTGCTTATTATTAATCTTCTGCATTGCTTTAGCAAAAATCAAAACTACTTAAAATTATCAAGCTATCATCCTAATCAGGTACTTCTCTCAATTAATAATTTAACCATAAATTCATTGTCCAATCCATACTATAGTCATTAACTGGGTTATTGAGAAGAGTTGTATGATTTGGAGCAGCTAGTTTCAAAAATCTCATTTATAAAAAATCCTGTTTGATACAGACACCTCTATCTTCATCATAAATCTCATCCAAATCACACATTAAAATATTTTCAGCTACATTTGAAATCTATTTAATCTACCTCCAATTAAAATACTAATCTCTCTCATCATTTCTAACTATTTTAGCTTCCAACTAATTATAACTCATATCATATAGAGTATCTCCAATACCCTCATTTAAAGGAAAATAAGCAAGTACAGTATCTGGACTAGGTTTTGCAAATAATGAATTTAAATCTGGATACATTAAATGATTATTCCTCACGATTAGATGGGATATGGATAAATCACATTGAGTGTTGCAAAATTAAAGTTCATTAAGTTAGCTCATATTGTGAATACTTACATACTGAAACAAATTTATTTCATAAGGAACTTGAAGGTCTGTAGCAAAGCTAACTTTAAATTAAGTTGAAGAGGAGAATATTCTTATAATGAGCTTTCTCCACAATCTCTTTGTTTTAGTATTCTGATCAATTCTAGAAATAGTATTTACTGGTATAGGAGTGCTGAGTTACCCAGAAACAAAATTAAAACAGTAAAGATTTAATAGATCATTAAGTTCTGGGAAAGTTAGTGAAATTGCGACACCTCCAATAGGTATATAAATGACATTCACCCAGGTTTATTAAGGCATAAGTAGCATCCAAAAATCTATTTGAAGAGCTTGATATTCTTTCACACCTTTGATAGGTATTTTTAAGTCGCACAGCAAATCATTTCTTAGATACAAATAGGAATATGTACTGCAAGCCTAACCATTGAAATATTAATTGTCAAGACAGATTGATGGTTAAGCATTACCTGGTGCTGCAACATCTAGATATTTGTCCTCTATCTTCATACCTTTCTAAAAAAATTAAGGATAATTAGGCCAAATTTGATGAAACTCGTTCAGATCGTAAAATATAAGATTAGAATAATAGTACCCATCAAGCGTTTTCTAATTAGTCTACAATATAAATTAATCAGTCATTCTATCACTCCATATTCTAATCTCTCTTAAATAAGTATTTTAACCTGATTCAATATTCTTATTGTATATAACTGGAAGATTTTGATTATTTATAAGTTTTAAGTCATAAATTTGATTGTCAATGAAGACTCTTAGGGTTTTTTAATCATTTATATTTCCTGGATAAGTCATTGCAAAGGCTTTAAACTACATAATCGAAATATCTGGGGCAGGATAAGTTTTTACCTCCTCATTGTTTTTTAAAAAGGTTATTTGATAATAAGCATCATTGAAGTGTTAGATTTTAATCCAATCTTAAATATTTAGCATTATTTTAAATATAACTCCAGCATTGTAATCTTTTACAAAGTAAAATTGAAATTGAATAGTGTATTATGTCAATGCTGGCCCATCAAAACCTGTATATATTAAATTCTATCCATTAAATACATTTGTCAAACCAAAAGAAGATTCTCATATGAAGGAATCATGATCAACATAAGATAAATAAATCAAATTAGCGGAGTATGAAACTCTCATTTAAATTTATGTGTTAGAACAATGGTCGTATAAAATTGAATCATAGATTCTCTCTTAAAAAGTATAGTATAATACAAGATTGCCATCTTTCTAGTTTTAACTATTTTTTAATGTATTAGAAAAGATTATAATCTTACTTTCGCATATATTAGGAAACTTGCTAAATATTTAAAGCGACATTGTACATTTTAAATTCACTTATCCTTCCTTTCATTGCAAAAAATTATATGCTACCATCTGTGATATCATCTCCAAATTAGACTTTAAAATTGAAAGATACATCTCTTTTAGGTATAGGAACATTTAATTTATCCTTCTTTATACCTCTTATATATATTTAATATAATCCTGAGTTAGTATTTCTAACAACTGCCCAATGAATCCAGGCATTATTAAAAGACAGTGTGTCTGTTTTGTTATTTTCATAACCATGAATATAATGCTCAAAATTTGCTCTTAAAGAATCCTGCACCTTCCAACAATAGTAACCCAATTGCAGTTGATCTTCAACTGGACCTTAATGATTAAAAGTATATATATGGCCACGTTTCTCATGACCAAGAAAATCAAGTTTCAAATATAAGCCATAGCTAAAATCATAATTTTAAGTCCAAGTTTATTATAATGGTAAACTATTGATTTGCAATTTTGACTAATGAAAATAAATGGCTTTTCTCTCTATTAAATTTTAATTCTAAGATAAACTTACCCTGGCATAATTTCGTATCTAAGTCAAGAGTCTCATAATAGCCATTGCAAAATATAGGAGAGTAATCATCATGAACCCAATAAAGTTAGCCAGTATTTCTTTATCTGAGATTTATAACAAATTATTTATTTGCAAGGTCATAAGACCAAATATTTCTTGATTCATTAAATGGTATGTAAAAGGTAGGCTATAACTTGTATATCTTCCAAGGAACTCTTGAGGTAATGTTAATATCACTTAAAGTCATAATTTAATTAGCCAAAAAGTAAAAATTTCTTATTCCAATTAATGCATTATCTGATGAAACTTACCCAAAATATATCTCGCTATCAGAATTATTGTTGGCAAAAGTGTATGAACACTCATTCTGATCTATACTTTGTTATTACAAAGGCACATCCCTCAAACTATTCAAATATATATTTATATTAAGGATATCAGGTATGATATTAACTTTGGAAATCGTCAGCTGAAACCATCAATTTATTCCAATGTCATCTAAATAATTTGAAAATATAGTTTTTTCGCAGTTATTATGATAGATCCTTAAGAAGTTATCTGGATTTGGCCCTACAAACAATGCTATAAAATTGCTTATTTAAGGTACTTTGCCACTCATAATGAATCTGTTACCTAATGAACCAAATTTAAACCAAAAGCCAAAAGAGTAAGTTATTGGAATAGCTGTCAAATTCATTTGAAGTAATTTTATTCTATCCAAAATATCATCTTTGAATGGGATGAAATTGTCGAAATTGCAAGAAGCTCCATTGTAGTAACTACCGTATTCGCATAATTGCAAAGGACTTATTTTCTCTCTTTGAATAGAAGTTTGTATTGAAATGTAATCTAAAGTTGAATATATTGCGCTAACAGTTCCATATTCAGATGAATCTAATCTCCAGTATTCAACTAATCTTGGAGTCTATGTAGGATTAATTATATCTCTTTTGAAAAAATGAAAATAGTCATCTCGAAATAATTTTTCTCTTGTATTCCAAAGTCTCAATTCCCTAAAAGAACCTTTAAATGATTTTCCTATCTTAGCATTATTAGTGTAGGAAATCTAAGAAATATCCAGTTCAAAGGAGTCAAAGCAAAATAGCATGATACACACTTAAATAGTGCTAATTTATGCAGCAGATATTATAGTATGAGATACAGACAAATGGACCCAACTATCTTTTGAAAATTTATAATCAGATATGTAGGTTTATTGATTATTTTTATTATTATAGGCAAGTTTGATTGAAATATCTTCATTTATTTCTTTTGTTGAGACACTAAATAGTTGGGGATTATTATTCTAGAAAATTATGGCATCATTGGTTTATTAGCAATAAAACCAAAATTCTACTAACAGATTACTTAATCCATTAGCATTAATATAGACTATAATAGTTACCCAAGAAAATAAAAAAATTACAAACTTAATGGCTACTATCAGTCTAAAAATTAAGGTATAGTAAGGTTTATACTTCAGCCTCACAGATTTATGTTTTGTCGTTATATTCATGGTAAATTTCACAGAGATTTACATAGAGCTCTTCAGCAACTGAAAAGATTAGATTTTTTGTCAGTGTGATGTATTGAGGATTTCTTGAGTCATCTATCAAATAATTATCTCCATAAGAATCTTGGTTTAATCTCCAATAACTAACTAAACCTGCACCAGGATAGTTTTTCATTGTTCTATTTATATTAATCAGGGATTAGAATTTACTGTCTAATTTGCTTAATTATTTAAGCTCTAGTTCTAAATATGTCCCAAATTCTAATTTCCTTCATATAAAACATCAATGAGTTGATATTTTCTACTCCAAAATATGCATTCGCAAAATTAATATATTGTCGTGTGAATTAAAAATCTAAAGTAAAATTTATAACTCTATGCTTACCAGTATTTATTGGGGATGTATTATCAATAAAATCTAAGTCAACAGCGGTACGTATGATCGGCTTTTTTTTATCATAGCCAACAACAATATTTTACCACAATCCATTACTTAATTTCTACTTGTGCTTCTAAATCATTGCATTTTACATCATCTGCACAACCATAGTTGATGCGTCAGTTTTTTCAGTTCTTATGTGGAAGTTAGTTATATCGTCGCTATTTGACAGAAAATGAAAGTGAAACCCAACGAGGTCAGATCTAGAAAATTTATACCAAAATTCAAAAGTGATAGAACTGAATATTTTTGGATAAATAGGTATCTTAATTATTTTCTCCCTAGAAACGAAATCAGTTATGTTAACAGATTGCTACAAAGGACTTAAGTATGAGCTTATCATTGCGAATCCAATTTACTTTTCCATTTAGTCATCGAAGTAATACATTGAGCTGTCTGGTTTTGATATTCTAAATCTGAAATGCTACTCATGAGGTGAATAGTCGTATTAATAGATTCCAACTTCAATCAGAGTAAGTTTGTAATATCTGATCAAGTGTTACCACTGCACTTTAATGTCTCCCACTCTTATTAAGAAATTTAATTCTCATGCATTTAACTTACTGCTATCCTATTTGGACTATTTCTTCAAACGGCACAGCAATTTTCCAAAAAGCAAAATCTCTCAAGAGAAAATCTAGTTTCTAATTTTGCCCAATCGAATAATGAGTGCTCATGTTCTAAAATAAGATTTAATCACTAATCTAATCAAATCTAAGGCTTAGTTAGAATATGAAGAATTTCTTTTACTTAAACTTACTCTTGAAAAATCGAATTTAATTTTCTTAGTATCTAATTCCTGTCTTTTAGCATTGTTTATCAATCTATAATATATTTAGAGTTAAAATTTTCTTTGTGAATAATTATCTTACAATGTGAATGCAGTCTCGTTTTTGAGAGCAGTAATTCTAAACCATTATCATTCTATAAGTTAAATTTTAAATTAGTTTTCAGAAGAATCATTCCAGCCAAGTAAATTTGAATAAGTCAATTGTTGAGATGGTCCAAGCACAGTTAGAGTGATAAAAGAGCCCCATTAAACGATATTTGATGTTAGGCTAGGATTTTCAAGAAGTTTTACCCAGATACTCAAAGTAAAATCATATCTATCATTAGTATCGTTGAAATGATCTATATCGAATCCTTGTATGTTTTCAAGAAACTGATTACCAGTATTTCTGAATACCAATGAATAGTCTAGTTAATAGTCAATGAAATTAATGATACTTTTGATTTATAAAAGTCCGGTAATGATTACAAAAAATCCTATTAACCATTTACAAAATGACATACCTTTTTAGTTAAATTTATATAATTATAATTCAATTTGCTATTTATTAAAAATTTTAATAATTTAAATTCCATGATTCATTCTAGTATTGAGGGGTTTTGGGGTTTTGGGG
>CCKQ01005045.1:0-12842 GCA_000751175.1 Stylonychia lemnae
GTGTGCTCTTCCGATCTCCCCAAAACCCCAAAACCCCATGAGTTGAGAATCAGAGTGAATTTGTAAAATGAATTTATTTAGGTTGATTTATGAAATTAAGTTTTGTTATATAAAATCAATCATCTGAATCAAAAATGTCTTATTCGAATCAAAATGATCAATTTAATCAGTTTTAAGGTTTTGAAATTTGTTTAGGCTTTGTGAGCTCAATCATCTGTCATACAAAGGAGAGCAGCACCTCTTCTGATCCAGTAGTCTTGAGGTACCTCCGAGGACAAATGCAAGAATAGTACGAAGTTGGTTGAGTGACCTGTTGTACTCAATTCTCCAGCTCTGACACTAGTCTTATATAGAGGACAGAAATAGATCTTCTCCTCTGGTACATCTTTCTCTATTACTGGTTCAAGCCAGATAACAGGCATCTTAATTATAGGCACCTTTGGATCAGAATCATCAACCATCTTCTTCTTGAAGTCCCATTTCGCTCCTTGAAGGAAAAGCCCGTGGATATTTACACCATCTTCGGGGGTTTCCTTGACTTCAGCTTCGAAAAATTCTCTCACATGAGTTTTGAATGCCAAAGTATCAATAGGTGTTTGGGTCTTTCTGGCGTATTATTGGAGAGTAGCAGTCATGAAACCTTGAGGGAAGAAGAATGCTGGAAGCCAATAGGTAGATGGTGGTCCTTAGTAAAGCCATTTACCGATGAAGTCGACTCTGTGAATCAGATCAAGAACCCAAGAGCTGAGTGGCTTCAATGATGGATAACCGACCTTTTCCCAGAGTGTCGGTACCTTATTGTTCAAGAAGTTGTTGAACATCATCTCAAGCTCCATAGACATAACAACTGTACCTTCAATAGCCTTGTCGAGATTAATGAGACTGCTTCTCATAACACCGAGTAACTTGTTGAATCTATCGATTTCTTGACCAACGAAGACACCGAGTGATAGCATTTGCCCGGTCTCAGTTGTAGCAAATGTATGCTCATTTGCTCTCTTCTTATCTAATCTCTTTGGAAGTTTGTTTACAATATCTCTGGCAAGATCTTGCACTATTTCTTCTGAGGTCTTAACAGCTTTACCACCTGAGATTCTTGGCTGAATCAATAGAATAGTCTCCATAAATTCTCTGACTGTCTTTTACTCGAAAGTGATGTTAGCATTTGGATGTAGACCGAAAACTTCTGGATCATCTTCTAATGGGAGTAAGTTTATGTAATTCTTAACCTCTGATAGAGTTCCTTCATGGGGAGCATAGTAGTGTTCTAGTTTGGAAAGTCTATAGTTATCATTCATAATTTCAGCACAGAAGTATCTCTTAAGAAGTGCCTTTATAAGTCTGATATCTTTATCATCTGTAACTCTACCACCATAGTTGACTTCGGCGCAGAGATAGTTAAGAGCAGCATAGGGGATATCTGGCTACTCATTCAAATACATCTTGAGTTGAGTCTTTGAAGTTATGAAATCTGAATTCATCCATTCATAGGGAATGTTCCAACCGATAGCACCGTACTTTCTTCTCTCTAAGATGACTGCATGGAAGTAAGCTAGAGCGAATAAGAGCTTTTTGTATTCTCTTGGCTTAGTGCATGATTCATAGTCCTCCTCTGTTACTTCATTGAAAGTACCCTTTAAGTTTGCTTTAAGTCCCTTAGGTGGTTCATTTGTAATTTTAATTCCACTTTGTAGTACGGGAACTGGGAAGTTTCTGCTTGGCATTGAAGTTAGCCAAAGTCTGTACTCTGGATGCATTTCAGCTTCATTTTGTCTTTCTTGAGTCTTTTCAAGTTCTGGCATCCAACTGGCTGACAAATGACAGTTCTGTAGACAAACCCAATCTCCTGCTCTTTGACCTGCATCAATAAGTTTCTCAGCAATTCTACCCTGACCTTGGCCGAGTGATAAAATTTTAAGTCTTAACTCCATTCCTTTTGATTTAGCTAAGTTAACTAGATAGGTAATGGGATCAGCGCCTGGTGATAAAACGAAAATAATTGGAGTGGTGTTCATTGAATCTGAGTAAGCACCCATAAGATCGAATGGTGGACTTTCAATGAATTTCTCACCTAGCTCACTCTTGACAAATTCTTTAATTCCAGATATCAATTTTTCTTCTCTCATGACCTTGATGAGCATAAGCTTCTAGAATGGTGTGAGTCTATCTTCAAATGCTTGAGGGAGAGGGATCAAATGTGGATCTTCTGATTTTAGCATATCCTTCCAAGTCACCATGTCGACTATAATATTGTTTAAGACAAATAATAAGAATACCTCTATCTTTGAAGGACTGTGAAATGTCTTTAAAATTGTAATGAGTTTCCTCAAGTCCAAGTAACTTGAAGAATATTGCTTCTGAGATGTAGTCAACATCTTTTTCAAATGAGGAGAAGTCAGTGCTTGAACCTCTTAGATAGAAGTTCCACTCGTCAATGCTAATGGCTCCGCTTCTTCTGAGAATACTGGAGGAGTTCAAGAAGGCATAAAGCAACTTATCTCTTTCGAAAAGACCTCTACAGATGTTGATGAAGAATGACTCAGTGATATCTGATATCAAAATGCTAAGACGTTTCTCTAGTTAGTCACTCTTTTCTGACTTGTCCAGTCTTCTGTTGAAGAGTCTGCTGAAGAACTCAAGTGAGTACTGATACATAGGGTCAATCAGTGACAGATCGGCGATAACGAAATACAGAACTGAACCTCTTCTGGCGACCATACGATACTTTTCTCTGTTCTCATTGATCAGGATGGCTGTTTGCTCTGCTTCAACCATTCTTTCGTTAATTGCTATTGATGTCTGTTTACTCTAATCCAAAGTAATGATAAGCTCTTCATCATCGAGAATATCGCCTGATGCCTCACTGACTAGCTTGAGAATCTTATCTTCTAATTCCTTCAGTTGTCTCTTGAAGTCACTCAGCTAAACGACAAGTTGATCTTTTTGCTGCTCTAGCTCTGGTTGCTCGTACTTGACGACATCGACTAGCAGTTGATCTTCTAGACCCTCTGGTGTGACAGTAAAGTTGATAATGGTCACCTTAATACAGATTTCTGGCAAGTAGTGAGGGTTGGACAATTTTGTGGTGATGTAGAACTTGAAATCGTTGCTGTATGGTACCATTGTATCTCCGACCTTCAACATCCACTGGCCTGCAATTTTTTCGAGATTCTTTTGAAGGACTGGTTCAAGTGATGGATCTAAGGACTCATCAATGTTCTCAAGGAGCACTGGTTGACCCATTCTGATACCATTTTCAACTACTTGAAGGAACTTATTATATGATAGCTTGATGACTTGCATGTTGTTCTCCTTCTCCATATTTTTGATCCATTTGTTACCCTGGGATTGTGGATCGATCATCAGTGGCCATCTCTTTGCCTGTGTGACGATGATACCGTTTTCTACTGATAGGTTATCAGCTGGCAGACCACAAATGTTCCACTCTCTGATTTGGACTGGATCTCCAAGGACTCTTTCTACTGTGAAGTCATGTGAGAAAGGAATCTTTTTGTTTTTACTGAATTACATCCACTCTTTGAGAAGTTGTTCTCTGTACTTAGAGGTGAACGTGCCCACATAGGATATGTAACCAGCAGCCAGTATGATGTTACCAATCAAATTAACAAGATCGACTTCAAGCACTTTGACTTATTAAGCCCATCTTTTACTCTCATCTGCCAGACCGACGACAAGCTTCTCAGCTCTGCCGAGTTATACCTCAATCTTTTCCTTTTGTCTGGTTAAGTCTTCGAGTTTTCTCTGACTTGCAGAATAGTTGGCTTGCAAAGCAGCAATCATATCTCTGATCTTTTAAAGACTGGCTTATTTAGTCTTGAGTTCGTCCTGAGCTACCTTAAGTTCACCTTCTGCTTTACCGAGAGCTTCCTGTTTGGGCTTGATGATCTTAAGCACTTCAGAGTAGTTATCAATAGCCTTACACCAGAGACAAATAGATTTACCTGCCTAAGACTTCTTCTCAATAAGAGATGGGTTGAACTTTGGATCTTAGGTGTATTTCTTAAGTTTCTTCAACTTTGATTCCTTGATCTAGTCTTTGTTGAAACCCTTCAACATGTTAATGAAGTTTTCTGGATTGTTCATGAGTTTCTTACCCTCATCCCAATTCTCCTTTACGTCCATCAATAGACACACAGCTGAAATAACTAGAACTAGATCATCGGGTGGTTTAGGATAAGACTTCATTTCAATGATATCTCCTTTGTTAAGAGTATCAAGAGCAGCCAAGGCTTCTCTGTAAATGGGCATAGCTTTTTGGAGTTCTCCCTCGCAATCAGTCTTAATCGCCATGACCTCATTAAATAGCTTCTGAGTTTCAGCTTCTTCCTTCTCAGAGATCTTCTCCTGCTCAGCAGCAATCTTTTGTTATTTCTCTAAATCTACCACCAGCTTTTGTGTTTCTTCTTCCTTACGATCGATCTCAGGTCTCAGTTTGATAAGCATAGCCTTCAAGTCGTCGACCATCTTATTGGTTTCAGATAGTCTAGTCAGACCTCCCTGATATCTTGAGATTTTCTGTGGCACAATACCTCTCTAGGTCTTAAGCATCTCCTTGTAAGTTTTGATAAGATCAAGATAAGATGTTGGAGTTGTGTAATTTCTTCTTCTCAGCTCAGCGAAATATCTATCTGAGGAAGCGCTGACACTATTGTGGATCTCGACTGACATCTGGCAAAGACTGTCCATGAAGTCTGTAATACCGAGTTGGATCTCATTCTCACTGTACTCTCTGTGAGCGACAGAGTAGAGGGCTTCAGAGGGCCATGGGTTGTACCAATCAATTGTGCAACAGTTGATGATTGATGGGAATTGACGGCATCTGTTTCTGAACATCTCACCGACTGGAGAGAATGCCAACACGATGTGAAGGTTTTCTCTACAAAGCTAGACGAAGTAAGCATAGATTTAATCTCTGTTCTCTCCTACTTTGGCTTCTCTGGCTTTTGGAGCGACTTCATCACAAATCTAGGCTTTTTCTTCTGGAGGGAACAAGTTTGGAACCTCTCCACTGTTGAGTAAGTTGTTGATGTCTTCTAAGAAACTTTCTTTGACGATCTAGGTGTCACTGAATAAGAAGACTCTGGGCTCATTGTTAACTCCACTGTCCATAAGCAATTTCTTGATATCTTCGTGGAATTCCTTCTCTCTGTAGTTCTTGGTGATCTCAATTGAGATAGTCTTCATTGAGTTCATGCTTGAGGCGAGCTTGGCCATAGATCTTCTGCCAGAACCACCGACTCCAACCAATAGTGAGTTACCTCTTTGCTGTCTTAAGACTCTTGAAATACGGGCTAAATGCTGAATACAGTCAGAGAAGAACACAAGGTTCATTCTTGGGTTGTCATTGTTGTATAGTTCCAATTATTCATCTAGTCTTGGAATAAGAACATTAGTCTCGCTAAGCTTGAGATACTATCTATCTCCAGCTTCAAAGTCACCAAAGAGAACATCTTGATAGTCTTTTAGTTGCCATTCCATATCTAAATAGCTTTCTAGGATTTCATGTACTAGTTAACTGAATTTTGTTCTATCCTTGTCATCGACTAAACGATCTCTGAACACTCTGAACAATTCATGCACCCAGAGATATACCAAATACTCCTTGTTTTCAAGATTTTCTAAGTTAATCATCAACATGCCTTGAACGACCTTAGACAGATCTCTTAAGTTGAAAGTGTAATGGCACTTAGTGGGAGTTGGGAGGAAGTCCTTAATTGTCTTTGTGTAAATGTCGACTGAGGCCTTAATGATTGGCTCAGCAAAGATGTTTAAACCTGATTGCTCATTTTAGTCCAAGAAACCCTTGAGGATTGAGGTGAAGATAGTTCTCATAGAGTTTTGTGAAAGATCAGGGACCCAAATCATGTTGAAGTGTCTGAATAATCTGGGAGTCACAGCGTTTCTACCACCACCTGGGGGAGCGCAAGCGCAAACGAATCTGGTGTCCTTGATTTACTTGAATATAAGTTTCTTAGTATCATAGAAACCAGTGGAGTCGATGGTTTGTCTCAACAGCTCGCAAGGTGGTTATGAGCCATAAGTATCGAGCTGTGGCATGTTAACATCATCGATGAAGAAGATCATCTTTTTACCACCTGGTGGACCAAGTAAAGTCTTTCTCTTTGCTTCAAGATTACCCTCGAATGCATCTTAGAGATTCTTGGTGGTAGTCTTACCTGAGAAGTTAATGAAGGCATAGACAATATCTTCAGGAGTGGTGAACAAGAAGTCCTTGGTAATGACAGACTTACCAACTCCGGTTTCTCCAGTAATAAGCACATTATAGCCGTTGAACATAAGAGTCTTCAAGATGAACTTGTACTTGACTGTATCACTAGTTGGGACAAGAATTTCGAAGAAACTCTTGTTAGGATCGTACTCGAATGAGGTGATCTGCTCAATCCAAGGCTCAAACTGATGAGTGGTAACATCGATACCGTATTCGAAGATGTCTCCATCTGGGAACTGTGGCATGATCTGAATGATTTCGCTCTTCAAGGCATTATTGAAAGCTTTTCTAGAGGAATCATGGAGGTTTCCTCCTAATGACCAAATCATAGAGAATACTAGATAGGTGAGTACAACCTTTTCAGGGTAGATGGTTATCTTTTTGAGGTCTAGATTCTCTGGGTTGAAGAACGACTGAATCATGTTGAGGCAGGATTGGACTAAGTTGACGTTAGCTGACTCTACGATTTCCTTGCACTCCTCTCTGATGAATGGAAGCATCTTGTTGAATACTTTTCTCACATGCTTGATGATAGTCTCCAAGTGATTAGCAGGGATTACCTCAGTCATGTTTTCTTTCCAGGTATCAATGAGGGGTTCCCATCCAAGATGGATTGGTTCCAAGTAGACCATACCGCATCTGGAGACTGTAGCTGGAGAGGCGACTCTCAAGTCTTGTACCTCGAACATCATTGTGCAGGTTTCTGGCATCTTGATTCTCTGCCCATTGGCAAGACAAAGCATCTTATTATCGTCAAGCACAGTATTCATATTCTCGATCCAAAGAGCATCGACTGGACCATCGAAGTTGATCCATCTCTTTTGATCTGGCTTATCTCCTTCCAAGGCTTGCACAGCATCCTTCACCAGCTTTGATACTAGACCTTCAGTCCACTCGTTGGTGTAAATGTTAGTCTCTCCAAATAGTTCTCCCATTGTAACTGACTTTGGATTCAATGTATCAATATGGACACTTCTGTACCATGGATCCTTTTGGCCTTCATTGAAGAGTTAGAATAGAGCCTTAGCAAGTACCTTGCAGCAGGTAGTCTTGCCAGTACCAGTTAATCCGACCAACATGACTCCATGTCTGACCATCATGGTCTCTAGCAGTTAGATGACTTTCTTGACATACTTTGGTGGGCATTAAAACTTTCTCTGTCTGAGTTGATTCTCAATAGCAAGTTGCAGTAGACCGTAGTCAAATGGCTGCACTATAACTCCAGGGAACAAATCGTTCACAATACCTTCAAAGAGTGGTAGATCATGTTCTAAGAATTTAGGCACGTTTGAGTCTCTCATAGCTCTGATCAGCACCATGTTTTCATCTGCATTGGACTCCTTTCTTCTGAGTGAACCAGCCATGACCAAGACTGACTTGACTGCTCTCATTCCGAAGTCATAATGGTCTTGCTTGGACAGCTGCTCTGAAGACAGCTTGTACAACTGGACCATCTTTCTGGATAGCTCTTCTGCGTTTTGGAAACCTTCAGAATACAAAATAATCTGTGCAATAAGTCTGTAATCGGGGATCATCATAGAAATTGGTCTGAAGAGAGATTTCAAGTTGTCAGGGAGTTCAGTACGACCTGCGTAACCTGGGTTCATAGTAATGAAGACTCCGAATCTAAGGTTGAGTGGAATGATTTTCTCGTTGAACTCGAATTCTGGTAGTTTAGCTCTTACAGCTGATTGAATGGTGAGGATTTGCTGGGCAATAACTGACAAGACTTCAATATCAATTCTGTTAAACTCATCGAAACAAGCCCAAGCGCCACCTTAAGACAGACCTGAAAAGAATCTTCCCATCATTTTGTAATCTAGACCATCACTACAATTGAAGACGACGCACTGAATGGCTAAAGCCTTAGCTAGATCCTTTGTAGTCTCAGTTTTACCAGTTCCTGCTGGACCTTGTGGGTTTCCACCATAATTAAGATGCAGAGCACCTGTTAGAGTCATATAACACTTATCAGTAAGTGGAGTGATAACAAGACGAGGACCGTTTCCTAAGTATTCATATCCGTATGCGAATCTAGTGTTAGTCTGTCTAGCGAAGCAATCATCCTTTTCTTCTTCTTGCTCCCAGTAGTATCTAAGCTGTCTAGTCCATTCGAAGTCATTTACACTCTCGACTCTTGCTTTGATCATTTGCTTAACGACATCTCTAGCGTGAATATCTATAACGATAAGAGCTCCCATTACTGCTCTTTCAAGTCTGTTAAGATCTCTTCTAACTAACTCTACCATCTTTGATAGTTGTTGAAGTGAGAATTCCAAAAATTCGTCTAGAGCTTTCTTGTTCTTTCCTTTCATAATTTCAGCAAGTGCGTCAGTAACACCATTTGTCCACTTGACTTGATCGATTGTGATAACTGGCTGAGCAGCATAGTCAAAAAGCCACTTGTTTCTTTCAACTCCATTCTCTGGGTACTCAACTAGAGCCTTCTTAGTGAAATCATACAATGACTTAACCATCATTTTCTCAATATTCATCAACCAGAATTCGACGTTACCTTCTGCAAAGACTGATTCTGAGAATTCAACGTACTCTTGTTCTGCTGACCACATACCAACAATCTCCTTAGATCCCTTTTCAGCTTTGAACTCGATCTTCATAATGTTATCAAAGCACTTTCTCAAGTGAGGTTGCACGGCATGAGCATTTCTGGTTTGTGACAGAATTTCGAGCAACTCATCATTTGACAAGAAATAGAATCTGGGGAAGGCTCCTCTCTTGGTCTCGAGGTAGTCCTCAAGTGATTTCTGAATATCTTCAAGAGTTTTGTTAGCATTTTGGAACTTTGAGAGTAAGGCGTCACTGCTGCAGCACTCTATAATGATTGGTGATTTCTTGGTTCTCATCATGATATCTCTCCAGAACTTATCAACTTGCTGGAAGAGTTTGGCCTCGTTAGGCAATTGCTTCTGGATATCTTCAGCGTTGAAGATGTTTTCAAGATACATCCATTGTCTTTGGAAGGTTAGCCACTCATCGATCACATCACCGATGTAACCCAATTTCTTCTCCCATTCTTCGACTTGAGCTCTGATTTCAGTAACGTGCTTGCTTCCCATCATAGTACCAATACTCATTTGGTTGTCTTCGAGTTAAGTGATGGTGTCCTCAACATCAGCAATGATAAATCTATCCTTGGTGTCTCTGTAATTCAAGACAGTGAATTGCATTTCTCTCCAGATGGCAATGATATCATTAAGAGTCTGCTCAATTGTAGCTTCTCCAGATGCCATAGCTGAGATTTCTTCAATCTTTTCAAAGTGATCTGCAATACCTTCGTTCAGCAAGTGCTGGAATGTGAACTGTCTGAGATTAGTAGCAGTGAAGTTTTCTAATAGACCGAATACTTTGTTCCAGTGACGTGGCAGCATGTTTTTATTACCTAGGGCCTGGATGAGGTTACTGTGAATTGATACTGCCTTAACTTCTGTTTGCAAAGACTCTAGCACTTCATCCTTTTGATCTCTTGGTAGCTAAGTCTTAAGAATGAGATTGTCCTTTTCGTAGTCCTTAACATTCTGTACTATTTCTTGGGCGTCTAGTTCAAGGAAGGCATCTCCGTACCATTTCTTGCTCAACTCAGCGAATCTCTCTCTGTTCTTCCATAGTTTGTGTCTGATATCGAATTTCTTGGTGAAGTCTTCTATTTCCTTGATGCCAGATGGGTTGATTTCAAGAATCTCTTGATAAGTCTTGTATTGATTAAGTCTCTTGACTGAGTCATCGAACTTCTTCTTGATTTTGTTAAGTTCATCAAGTGCTCCAGCTGAGGGAGTGTTCTTTGCCATGAGACTTTCAGAGGAGAGTCTTTCAACCTGGTTGGTGATCTTTTCCTTCTCCTCATTGATCTTCTTGTCAAGCTCCTCAACGTTGTTGTCCTTGGACTCAGCGATTGAACCCTCAGCTCCAGAAATAAGTGTTTCGACCTCGGTGATACTCTGGACTATGATTTCAAGTTTCTGAATGAGCAGTTAGTGCTGGGTGTTGAAACTCATCTCATCCTTAGACTTGTATCTTCTAAGCACTACATTCATCTCTTCAAGACGCTTCTTCTCCTCAATCAAGTTGTCCTTTTGGTTCTTGCACATCTTCAAAGTGTGGACGTAGTCTACATATGTTGCCAGTGGGTATTGAGGCTTGCCCAATGAGATCTTGATCCTTTCCAAGGCTTTGATAATATCCTTGCTCTTTTAGTCAGCAAGATCAAATAGGAATTGCTTCATGTTTTGGATCTCATCCTTGACTCTTTTAGTGAGTCTGTCTCTGAGTTTCTTTCCAAGAATGTAGACAAATCCCTGTTGATAGTAAGTCTTGATGTTTTTGTTGATGCTGAGTTCCCACTTGACAAGTTTGTCGAGCCATGTCTTTATTGACTCGATGTCCTGGTGCAATTGCTTGAAATCCTCAAAATCAAATGTGGTGTCGAAGTCATTGATCTCTCTGCAGTTCTCAATCTTCTAGATCTCAACAAGTTGATCCTTGAAGTCTTGGTCGATTCTGTTCTGAATAGCCTCCTTTGAAGCTTGATATTGGAAAGATCCCTCAACGATGCTCTTGAATTTAGGACCAGAATCTGAGATAAGTCCTTGAATGAATTGGTTGAAGTTTGGATGCGAGATGACTCTAACTACCTCGGCAGTTACTGAAAGCATGTCTTGAAGAATCTTGTCAAACTGAGTGAAGAATTCGTTCTTGGTTGGGTTGAATGACAGTCCTACCTCTTTGGTATCATAGCTGACAGTTGTAGAGATACTGTACTTCTTGGTGTTCTTCATCTCGTAGAGGATCAAGTCTGCTGACTCTTGATTGATTTTGACTTGTGTCTCCACTACCATGTAGTCTATCAATCTGATGAATGTTCCGAGACTGTGGTAGTTTCTCTTGGCTAGTCTAAGTACTCTTGACTTCAATTCATCTTCTTGCTTTTGAAGTACCATTGATTTGTTTTTGGTTTGCTAACCCATCTTAGAATGCTCCAAATCTTCCTCTTCTCTGAGAGTTCTGGACTCTCCAACGTTTGAGACTAGTCCATCAAGTTTCTTAATGAGTTCTTCAACTTTGTCGTTATAGTGCTACTTGACCATTTCTCTTTCGTTCTTTTGTTCTCTGAAGAAGTCCTCAAGCTCGAATTGCTTTGATCCGACCTTAGGAACAATGAAGGTTTGGAGTGACTTCATTTCAAAGAGAGTTTTATTGATATCCATGAATGTACCAATGAAAGCTGGCCTGGATAGGATAAGGTTTCTAGCGAGGTTTTGTCTGGTTCTGTTGTACATCTTGAAACGAACATTACCTTTCCAGGAGTTGAAGACCTTTCCAATCAAGTAGTGTTTGAAGAATTTCATGGAGGTCAAAACGTTGTACATAGTTGATTGTTGCATCCAGTCACTCAATGAAAAGAATTCTGTGGGGACTACTTCTCCCTTTTGAATTTTCTTGTTCCTATCTGGGCAAATATGAACCACTCCCTGAGCTGAAATAGTGAAGTAATCATTCTTGAGGGCCTTTTCATCGATTTAAACAACCAAATCATATGGTCTAAACATATGTGGTGGCACAGGAGCTCTGTTGCAGTTCAAGAATTTGATTGGAGTGCTGTTACCATGTTAAGCGAAGAAAGATATGGCCTGCTCTCCTGACTTTATCTTGATAAGCATCTCGTAGATTGGGGTACCCTTTCTGATGAAGTTAGCAGTTCTGGCTTGTAAAGCCTTGCTCTTAGACTCATCTTCATTGTTCTCAATGACTTGTCTGAATTCTTCGAAACCAATAGACTGATTCATTCTCTCCTCTTCTTCTTCCTATTCAAATACATTAAGAATATGAAATCAAATAAAGGGAAATGCCTCCATATTTGAATTCAAATATGGAGTATTTCGAAAAAAGAGAAATAGACCTGTATCTTACCCCATAAACGTCCATGTCGCCGTTCATTTCCTCGTCCATCTCGTCAACTTGATCCATTCCCATGTCCTCGTCCATTTCATCGATAGCATGTTCCTCATCATAGCTTCCTCCTTGTCTTCTCTTCTCAGATGTGCTTTTCTGCTAATTAATAGGAGGAAGTTATGTGGAGTTGATAACTCCCGAGGAAAGTCTTTGGTTTTAGCCGTGCTTAGGCACAGACTGTTGTTAGTTTGATAGTATAGGTAAGGAATACTCAGCAAGTTCGACATCAGCATTGAAATGATACAGACTCTTGTAGTAAGATCTGTCCTGTCTTGAGGATGATGCTGCACCCATTGCAAAAACATTTGAAGAGTGCCCTCCCATTCCTGGAGCAGCAGCTCTGCCGCCTCCCTTTAAAGAGTAGCCGGGCTTCTGCTATATGTAATTAAGCTTCTGTCCATGAGAGAGTATGGGTAGAGTGACTTACATTCTAATTTGACTCGTTATTCATAAAGTATAGTTCTTAAGCTCTATCTCTATTCAAAAAGTTTATGATTATAATAAAGTCTCTCAAATATCCTTTAAGAAAGATTGAATACTCAATACTCTCAAATAAATTTAAATTTATTCGCTCCCACTATAAAAAATAATCTCAATGGGGTTTTGGGGTTTTGGGGTTTTGGGG
>CCKQ01005183.1:0-15539 GCA_000751175.1 Stylonychia lemnae
CCCCAAAACCCCAAAACCCCGTTATGATGGAAAAAGTAAAATAATATAAGAATGAGAAAGAGTAACTAAAATTTAAATTTCAAATACTAATATAAATAAATTAAAATGATGTAGAATGTGCCTTAAACAGGCATGAATTAGTAAGAACAAAAGCGAAGAGGTCAGTCTTCCAACAGAAAACAAGCCATTCAAAACATTCCCCCGAACCACTAGTCCAGATAGATTCAAAACCATAATATGTAAAGAGGCTAGAGTGGAAGGAACAACTCAATGGTAAAAACAAATTTGCAGATAGTTGGAGGGGGAACATCCTCAACCAAGGGTCAAAATGTGTCTTCAGAGCGAAAGAAGGGGAGACAGCAATCAATGGGCCAGAAGAACCACAATATGTCTCTAGGAGGAGACCAGCCTTCACTGAGTACAGTATACAATGAGCGACCAATGGCCAGCCAGTCCAACAGATTCAGAATAGCCTAGCCACCAGCAACCGCTCTAGACGTATCTGGCAAGTATTGGAATGTCATTTCAAACCATATTAATGTAGAGAAAAACTTCGTCCAGCAGAAACTTTAATCCTAAAGATTTGGGACTATCATGGCTGGACAGTCAAGCATGTTCGGTTTTGAAAACCCACTTATGATCAATAACTAGCCAAGGCTTCCCATTACATCCTAGAGATAACCTGTGGTTGGATCTAATTTTGGACAAGCAACTACACGAACTTTAGAGCCAGGCAATCTACCTGGATTATCAAGCATACCTAGCGAGAAAGATATGCTTAGACTAACTCAGACTCCAATGATGGGAATAGGATTGAAAAATGAGCTTGATTAATTTCAAAGACCATTTAACTTTTTAGCCAATCTAGGAGGCAAAGAAACTTCCTCAAGCAGATTTACAACCAGAATCGATAAGAACTTACTTAAAAATAACAAGACCTTAGCTCACTAACCTATAACTACTCTTAATCCTAAGGACAACTCTCAAATCATAGTGGACAATACGACTGATTTTGTCACATTTAATCAATCTAAGAACGTGCAAGACCTAATGACTATAAAGGATAAGAGCCTCAGAGGTGGACTCACTAATGAAAATGATCAAACCAAACAAGGATAAATCACCATATTTACTGATATGAA
Organism: Stylonychia lemnae; assembly: GCA_000751175.1. Lineage (NCBI taxonomy): Eukaryota > Ciliophora > Spirotrichea > Sporadotrichida > Oxytrichidae > Stylonychia > Stylonychia lemnae. The sequence continues at coordinate 1,143 of CCKQ01005183.1, forward strand.
TGTTGATAAGCATGAGTTTGACATCAGAGAGAAAAGGAAAGCTTAGAGAGCAACCTCAGCAATTCAAAGACCTTAGAGTACATATAGATCATAGAAAAGCACAATGGGTCTGTAATAGACCATAAGTAAAGCTACTCTATAGCAAACTAGACCAATATCTGGACTTATGCCATAGACTCATTCTTAAAAGGTATTGCCTCAGATGATTTAATAAAATGGAGTACCACCTTTGAATTAGCTCAACAAACTCTAGAAAGACTTTAAGATCAGCAATAACAAGAGACCATTCTCAGCTAATCCTAAGTATCTGCAAATAGCTGGTTTTAACAGGCCAATCAGTGCAGCTATTAAAATGGGTAAGGTAGCAAACGCTCATGAAAGTATCGATGATGAGGATGAAGATGATGATGAAGATGAAGAGGAAGATGAATATGTGGATTTGAATATTTACGAAGTTCCAGAGGAGGACAGATTCGGTGGGAACAAGAACAAAGACAACATTGAGACTGAGTCATTCAGTTATCGTATTATGAACTCAAGACCCACTACTGCTTACAAAAAAGAGAAAAACTTTGATTTGCCTTTCCCTGAGTTATTTGACAGATCCGAATGAACATTTGCTGCAACATTTGCTAAATATGGAGATCTATCTTATTATACTCCTGTCTAAAGAATCGGTTCATATATGGACTTCTCAGCCAGATTGAAAAAGAGACATTTAATCGACTTAATAGCTTATATGAAAACATCAAAGAAACCAATAAAGCCAAGTGATGAAGAGATAAATGAAGCAGAGTAAGCCTAGAAAGATTACTTAGACAACTGTCTTTTTATCGGAGTAATGTAAGAAGAAGAAAATCCAAGAGTATAGGCAGAAGGAGCTGAAATTACAAGAATGGATAAGTTCTAAGATATTGAAGAAGCACAGGAAAGAGTGTTCGATTAAACAAGGTAAAGGTTTGAAGGCTCGTTCCAATATCAATAAGTTTGGTCAGAAACTCTAATGAATCAAGTATAGCTAAGCATGCATAGATTTTTCAAGTATATTGACTCTTAGGAAGCCATTAAGAATGAAGAGGTTAGTCGCTACAAGAAAGAGTGGATGTCTCATGCACTTGACTTAGTCCCAGATTAACTCCTATCTCAATATGCTGTTAGTGTTAAGAAGATCTTTGCCGAGGTATTCAGTTCATATGCCAGAGCTATGAAATAAGCCATTTTGGAATATATTCTCAGAAGTCCAGAGGAGCGTAAGCGCTTGCATATAGTTATGCTGCCTAGACCTATACCAACTGCAACTGAAAGATAACTTATGAGAGGAGGTTATTCAACTGATAAATTCACTGGTAGTCATCAAAGAAAAGTAGAAACTGAAAATGAAATCAAATTAAGACTATTGAATAATAACATAGTGATAAGTGGGCTTCAGTCTTGGTTCAGAGAATTCAGGTCATTTAACCTAGTTGAATTCAGAGGTCTTAATCAATTCATTGATTCTGATACAGGCTAGCCAGGCACAGCTTGCTATGCCATGGACATTGACAATTTTCTTAGTTTCTAGGAGTCCTTTAGATAGAAGACTCTACAGTTGTTTAAGTATATATGGCATAGAGGCTGTATTTTGATAGTTAAGAAGTTCAAATTCTTAAGACTTAGAGAGGAGCAGCAAAGAATTTAGAATAAAAAGGCTTCACATTGCAAATGGACCTATGCTGGGTTCTAACCCACACCTCATGAAATTGATGAGAATGTTCATAGAGAGTTGGTAAATGACATTAAATGGGAAGATATTGATAAGATTGATCTGACATCAGTTCTTGGAAAGTAAACCATGCTTTAGAGATACTTTACTAGAACTGGCATGGTACATTAAGATGTACATCTCCACTATTTCTTGGTTGAAAATGGCTTTGAGATCAATGCAATTCCTGATGAATATAGAGATGAACTTGAACTAGAAGACCTAGTCGACGTTAGAGAAAACTCCGCATATATTGCTTTTGTCTCTATGATTGGTGGCTATGTAAACTTTGAAGAAAACGGATATGAAATTCTAGCAAGAGAATACAAAAGAGAGCTGAAATACTCTGCAGGTAATCTGATGAAACTACAATTGAGAGCTGTCGTAGATAAATCACTTGAAACAATCTAAAATTTCTTCAAGGGATTCCTGACTTATGAGAAGGTTAAAAAGGCAGTAGGAATGAAGCCTCTTAGACATATCAGAGCTTTTGTGACAAAGGACAAGAAGAATTCTGTTGAAGCAATGCTTGAAGAGGCTCAACGTAAGAAAAAGGAGGAAGAGGAGAAGGCTTCTAAACTTGGGCCAGGTGCAAGAAGAATTGACCCTAGAAGAAACACAAACAAATAAAAGCCAAATATTAACCAGGACTCAGAGATAAAACCAGCTGATACTCCTTGGGATATTGATCCTGAGTTACGGATTCCAGACTACTTCGACTATTAAGACTTTGTCAACCCAGTCTTTAGATTAGACTTGACTCTTGCCAGTTACTAATAGAATATGATGTCCTCTTCACATAGTGGATTCATGGCTAATAACATTTAGCAAGGAGATGTTTTGGAATTCACCAAGAAAGAGAATGAGATTATTGAGGACTTTGAGCAGTTTATTCTGCGAACCATCAACAGTTTTAATGACTTCTTAGTAAGACCAGAGTTCGCAAAGGTCAAAGTCATCTCTAAAAAGAGATATGAGGGCGATCTTGAAGAAGAAGCAAGACTCAAGAAGCTGAATGTGCAGATTAAAAAGAACACTGGCAATACAACCTCCAAGCAGCATCCAGGAGCTTAAGCAAGCGGCTAGTAGTCTTTCTATAATGTAACCGCAAGTCACAATTAAACAGCAATCAGCAATAGCCACATGGGCGCTACTAATATGAATAACTAGGGAGGAAATGCTTAGTTTAATTCCTAGAAGATCAAAGACTTCGATTAGATGTTGTACAACAATCATGATGATGGTCAAGATATATATAGAAAGTATCTTGGCAGAATTCAGATCTTTTAATCTGAGAAAAATACCAAGGATGTAATTGATGAGAATAATATGGGCGTGTATTCAAAGCCTTATCTCGATAAGTATTATCAAATAGCTGATGATTCAGAGCCATACTACCAATTGATCAGACAAAAAGTAAGGAAAATTGTGTCAAGGCATCTTAAGGAGACCAAGAGAGTTACTGAGATATTTGAATAGTTTGATGCTATTGTCAAGGGTTCTCTCTAGAATAGAGTAAGAGATTTCATTCAAGAGGAGAGAAGAGATCGTGACTATGAATTGCTGATCAAGGAACTCAGATTCTATCAAAAGCTCTCTATGCAGTTACCATCTATCGTATTCTTCCCAATGTTTGAAGTTGGCACAGTTGTAGTTAAAGAAGAAATATAGAGACGTATTAAAAACTTACTTGCTGTAGTATTCCGTAAATTTGAGACAACTATGATACAACGATCACAATCAATTTGTGACAAGTACTCTTAGATCTGCAAGTATCTTGAGAAGGTACTTAAGACTCCACATGATGTGGTAGACATGGAACGATACAAGAATAATCTATTACTTGAAATGGGCAACTTGCAAGAAAAGATGTATGAGAATAGAAAGAGTGTGTTTTTCTTAATGAGAAATGATAAGATGTTTGAGGAGGAAAGCTGGCATTTGATTAAGGAGTTGCATGAGTGGCCCAGTAAATTGAATGCTCATATGGATATCTGTGATGATAGACACAGAAATGAAAGAAACGACATTGAAAATTATGTTGTCAAAAAGAGAGAACTATTTGAAACAAACATTGGTGCTCTTGAGGAAAATATTAAAGAAGTAGGGTAATGGGGTGAGCTCAACAGCTATAGAATGGTTATTAATAAGATTCTTGACTATCAAACACAAATAGATTCATATGAGGAGTAAATGCTTGAGATTTCTCAAGAAGAGATGATGCTGTTTGGATTCAAAAGTGGTTATGAGACATTCCACAGAGTCAAGAAGTTCTTCACTCCATTCTATGAGTTGTGGACTAATGTTTCAGAGATCATGGTCAAGAAGCGTCAATGGATGGAGAGTGCTCTTAGCAACATCGATCCTGATGAAGTAGATGGTATGATCAAGCAGTCAATTAAAGGTTTGCAAAAACTCTAAAAACACTTAAAGGAAAACTAACTTGCTCAAAAAGTCATAACCTCTCTCACATAAGAAGTAAATGACTTGAATGAATGGCTACCAACTATTGAGGTACTGTGTAATCCTAGCTTGAAACCCAGACATTGGGCGATGATTCAAAACATAGCCAAAGCTAACTTTAACTATAAGGAGATTTCACTTAATGAAGTCAAGTATTTCAATATCAAGGAATATCTAGATCTGCTTGCTGAGATTAGTGAAAAGGCAAAGAAAGAAAGCAGACTTGAGAAAATGCTTGATAAGATGGAGTCTGAATGGGCTGACTTGAGATTTGAGCTGACAACTTTCAGAGACACTGGAATCCCAATCTTGCAAGGATAGAATGTCGAGGAGATTTAACTATTGCTAGATGAGCACACTCTTACAGCCCAGACTATTAGAGGATCCCCAGATGTTGAGCCAATGTAGGAAAGAGCTATTCAATGGGAGAAGCTAATGATCTTCTTATAAGAAGTACTGGATGTCTGGATCAAGGTCCAAGCCAACTATCTTTATTTAGAACCAATCTTCCACAGTGAGGACATCACCAAGAAACTGCCAGTAGAAGCAACTGAATTTACAAAGATAGATAAGATGTGGAGAGATTGCATGACTAAAGTTCAGCAGGACACACTCGTGACTCATCTTAATAAGATAAAAAATATTCAAGTTAACTTAGAGGATGCTAATAGTGCATTAGAAAGAATCCAAAAGTCTTTGAATGAGTACCTAGAGACTAAGAGACAGTACTTCCCCAGATTCTATTTCTTGTCAAATGAAGATCTATTGGAGATACTGGGTGATAGTAAAAATCCACACAAGGTCTAAAGACATCTTAAGAAGTGCTTCGAGGGCATCAATGAAGTGGTGTTCAGATAGAATGTAAAAGAAGGAGAGGAAGATGACTAGTTAGAGGACAATGATGAGATAATTGGACTAATTAGTAGAGAGAATGAAAGAGTCGAGCTGGTGAAATCCATATTCCCTCACGAAGTGAGAGGTAACGTTGAAGTGTGGTTGCTAGAACTAGAGAATCAAATGAAACTGTCTATATAGCATGTGATTGCCGAGAGCATCAACGACTACAAGACCATCAGAGACTCAAGAGAAAGATGGATCTCTAATTGGCAAAGTCAAGTAGTCCTGGCTGTCTCTTAGATTCAATGGACTAGAGCAATTGAAGATGGTCTTAAGAAGGATGGAACAAGAGGACTATAGAGTTACTTTGAAAAGTGCTAGAAACAACTTGATGAGATTGTGAACCTGGTCAGAAATGATCTGCCTAATTTGACTAGAATGACTCTAGGGTCTCTCATTGTAATTGATGTGCATGCCAAGGACACACTGGAGGCTTTGATTCAAGAGCAAATATCGTCAGTTGATGATTTCTCGTGGCTTGCTTAACTCAGATACTACTTTATTCCAAGTCAATAGCACGTTGTTGCGAAGATGATCACAACAGTTCAAGACTATGGCTATGAATACCTAGGTAACACGTCAAGACTAGTTATAACTCCATTAACTGACAGATGCTACAGAACTCTAATGTCTGCTTTACACTTAAACCTCGGAGGTGCCCCAGAAGGTCCAGCAGGTACAGGCAAGACTGAGTCAACTAAAGATCTAGCCAAGGCAATCGCTGTTCACTGCATGGTCTTTAACTGTGCTGAGGGTCTTAATGCTAAAGCGATGGCTAAGTTCTTCAAAGGTCTCGCAAGTGCAGGATCTTGGTCTTGCTTTGATGAGTTCAACAGAATCGAGCTAGAAGTGCTTAGTGTCGTAGCTCAGTAGATACTAGAAATCCAAAGAGCCAAAAATCAGCAGAAGGAGATGTTTAGGTTTGAAGACTCAGATATTGTGCTTAAGTCTTCTTGCAATGTTTTCATCACAATGAATCCCGGCTATGCTGGCAGATCTGAGTTGCCTGACAACCTTAAAGCCTTGTTCAGACCTGTAGCTATGATGATGCCTGACTACACTATGATTGCTGAAATTTCACTGTATTCATTTGGATTCTTCGAAAGCAGAAACCTAGCTAAGAAGATTGTCGCTACTTACAGACTTTGCTCAGAGCAACTGTCCTCACAGTACCATTATGACTATGGCATGAGAGCAGTTAAAGCAGTCCTTACAGCTGCGAAGTCTCTAAAGCAACGACACCCCTCAGAGAGAGAAGACATCTTGATCCTGCGATCAATTAATGACGTGAATCTGCCTAAGTTCCTTGCTCATGATATCCCCTTATTCCAGGGTATAATTGAAGATCTCTTCTAAGGCATCTAGATGACTGACATCCAGTATGGCTCACTTGACACTCAAATTAGGAAGGTAGTAAAAGAGATGAACCTCTAAGAAATAAAATCTTTCATGTAAGAATTACATTACAAGATAAATCTAATTCAATAGTGAGAAAGTATTCCAGCTTTATGAGATGATTAATTGCAGACATGGACTGATGCTGGTCGGACCACCTTATGGAGCTAAAACAGTCTGCTATAGAGTACTTGCTAAAGCCATTACTAATGTAGCCAAAGAAGATCATAAATATGGTGAACTCCCAGTAGATGTAACGCTTTTTCTAATTAATATAATATTTAGACTTATGTGCTAAATCCAAAGAGTATTTCACTATCATAACTGTATGGAAGCTTTGATCCAATTTCCCATGACTTCGCAGATGGCATTCTAGGCCAGATCTTTAGACGCTGTGCATATAAAGATATGGGCAAGTCTCGTAGATGGATAGTATTTGATGGACCAGTTGATGCTGAATGGATCGAAAATATGAATACTGTCTTGGATGACAACAAGAAACTCTGTTTACTTAATGGTGAGATCATTATGATGAATGACTAGATGAACTTGATATTTGAAGCTCACGATCTATCCCAGGCTTCACCTGCCACTGTGTCCAGATGTGGTATGGTCTATATGCAACCAGAGAACGTAGGCTGGTAAGCTCTGCTTCAAAGCTGGCTCGAAACTCTTAAGATTAAATGTAAGGGTTCTCAGGGAGAGACATTTGATCCTTCTATTATTAAACGCATGGAAGACTTGTTCGAGATATTCTTTGTGTAAACTTTTACTTTCTTGAGAAAGAAGTGCACCACCTATGTCCCAGTTCTAGAGGTACAAATAGCTCACAGTATGATGAAGCTATTCTTAGCTATGCTCGTCAATCCACTATTCCTGGAAATGGCTTATAATCCAAAGATAAAGAATGAGGATGTAGTCAATCGCATTGACATGTTCTTCCTCTTCGCTCTGTTTTGGTCGGTTGGTGCCATTTCAGATGAAAATGGCCAGAAAAACTTCTCATATTTCTTAAGAAAAATATGCACTGATGTGTATAAGGTCAGATAAAATAAATCTCTCAAAATCGATAAACAATCTCAAATCCCTGATGGCGGGACCATAGTATAGAACTACTATATTGAAGAGCACAGATGGATAAATTGGAAAGACATCTTGGATAGAAATGACTAGAACAAGGAATTCGACCCATCCTTGACATATCATGAATTGATAGTCCCCACCACTGAAAACCTAAAGAATACTTTCCTTCTTAACCTTTGCATTAAGAACGGTATTCCCATAAACTTTGTGGGCCCAACAGGAACTGGTAAATCTGTTCTTGTATAGAAGTACTTAAGATCTTTACCCTATGACAGTTACTCAACTGTATTCATTTGCTTTAGTGCTAAGACTACTGCCAACTAAACTCAAGAAATTATTGATGGAAAGCTTGAAAAAAGAGGTAGAAGAGTAATGGGCCCTCCACTTGGAAAGAAATGTGTTATTTTCGTAGATGATCTGAATATGCCAGCCTAGGAGAAATATGGAGCTTAACCCCCTATTGAACTTTTAAGACAATGGATGGATCATAAGGGATGGTATGATACAAAAGAAAAAGAAAAGACCTTCAAGGAACTTATAGATTTGATCTTTGTAACAGCAATGGGTCCTCCAGGGGGTGGCAAGAATCCAATTACACCCAGATATTTAAGGCATTTTAATCTAGTTGCAATCAACAATTTCGAAGAGTCTTAACTTCAGAGAATCTTTTCAAAGCTCATGGACTGGCATTTAAAGCGAGGCAATTTTTCCCCAACCTCGGATGTATTCAGAACTCTGTCGGCTTGCGTGAATGGAGCAGTAGATGTATTCCTGTTCGCTTAATAAGAATTAAGACCTACACCTGCTAAGTCTCACTATTTGTTCAATCTAAGAGATCTGAGCAGAGTCATTTAAGGCATATAAATGGTCAAGAAAGAAGAACTTACTGACTCCAAGAAAGTATTGAGATTATGGGTGCATGAGATAGCAAGAGTGTTTTCAGATAGATTCATTAACGACGAAGATTAGCAACTACTCTATGATAAACTATTCCAGTCTTGTCGTGAAAAAGTCAAAGACGATCTGATCTCTGCTTTGAAGATAGCTTTTGAGGACAAGAAGCAAAAGGTCGAGTAAAACAAGGAAATTATGACCAGACATCTAATGTTTGGAGATGTCCTTGGAGAAGGTATCTCAACCTAAGATAGAAGATTTGACGAAATTCTTCCAGGTCAAAAGTAACTCCTTACTGATAAAATGGGAAGTTATCTGGATGACTTTAACTCAGTCTCAAAGAAACCTATGAACCTAGTCCTCTTTGATTTCGCAATAATGCATGTGCTGAGAATATGCAGAATATTAAGAATGGCAAGTGGAAATGCCTTCTTAGTTGGAGTTGGTGGATCAGGTAGATAGAGTTTATCAAAGCTAGCTACCTACATTTGTGACTACAGACTGGTAGAGACTGAGCAATCCAAGAATTATAACAATGATCAGTGGAAGGAGGATATGAAGAGATTGGTTACGCTTGCTGGCTAAGACAATAAAAATTCAGTGTTCCTACTCACAGACTCCTAGATCAAGTTTTCATTCATGCTTGAGGATATCAATAATCTCTTAAATGCTGGAGAAATACCAAATCTCTTCCCAGCTGATGAAAAACTCCAAATCATTGAGAAGCTTAGACCATAAGCGAAACGTGAAGGTAGAATGAACTTGTACAATAATGGAACTAATGAATAGTTCTCCGATTACTTCGTAGAGAAAACAAAGCAACATCTACACATAATTCTGGCTATGAGTCCAATAGGAAGCACCTTAAGAGAAAGAATAAGAAACTTCCCATCATTAGTCAACTGCTGTACCTTCGACTGGTTCACTAGATGGCCAGAAGATGCTTTAGAAGCAGTAGCTGAAAGATTCCTTTCAGAAGGTGAAATTGAAGATCATGAGAGAGAGTCTATTATCAAGCTATGCAAGAAAATACATACTGATATGATTGATCTTAGTCAGAAGTACCTTACTGAATAAAAGAGACATAATTATGTCACTCCCACAAGTTACCTTGAACTAATATTGACATATAAGGAATTACTCAAGAAGTCAAGATAAAAAACTCTCACATTAAAGTTGGGCTACGATAAGGGTATTGAGAAGCTACTTTTTACCGCTGATGAAGTTCAAAAGATGCAAATAGACCTTAATGAAAAGTAACCGAAACTCGCTTAAATGACTATTGAAACAGATATCCTTATGTAAAAGATCCAAAAGGAATCAAGTGAAGTAGTAGAACCAAAGAAGATCCAAATATAAGAAGAGGAAGCCATAGCCAATCAAATGGCTTAAGAAGCTCAAACTATTAAAATTGAATGTGAAAACGACTTATCAAAAGCCCTGCCATTAGTTAAAAAGGCTTAAGAAGCATTGAACACTATCCAGCCATCACATATTAACGAAGTTAAATCACTGGGCAAACCACCTGAGCCAATCAAAAAGGTGCTTCATGCTGTTTGCATAATGAATCAGAGGAAGGTTGAAAGGACTCCCAAGAAGGAGAACCCCAAAGAGCTGGAGGATAATTGGTGGTTCACATCTTAGAAGTTTATGAGCGAGAAAGGCTTCTTAGAAACACTGCTTGAATATGATAAAGACCACATTCCAGAAAAAGTTATGAACCAAATTAGGTAGAATTTCTTAAGTGATCCTGACTTCAAACCATAAAGAGTTGAGAAGGCATCGTTTGCAGCAAAGGGTCTTTGCATGTGGATCAGAGCGCTAGACTAATATGATAGGGTGGCCAAGATTATTGCACCAAAAAGATAGAGAGCTCAGGAAGCTGAAGCAAAGTATAGAGTCACACTTGAAGGTTTAAAGAAGAAGTAAGCAGAACTTAGAGAAATCGTAGAGTAATTTGAGATGCTCCAATCATAACTAGAGGAGACATCAAGAAAGAAGCAAAAACTGCAAGATGATATTGAGGACTGCAGTAGGAAACTAGACAGAGCTTAGACTTTATTAGTTGGACTTGGTGGAGAGTAAAAGAGATGGGAGGATGCTACAATAGAATTGGGCAAAGTGTATGATAATCTCATTGGAGATATCCTGCTATCATCGGCCGTAATTGGTTATCTTGGAGCATTCACGAGTATATATAGAAACAGTACCGTGACTTAATGGATAAATGATCTGAGAAGTCTGAGAATCAGCTCTTCACAAGGCTAGTTCAGTTTGCAAAACATTCTTGGAGAGCCAGTAACAATCAGGCAATGGAATTTATGTGGATTGCCTACTGATTAGTTCTCTGTAGATAATGGTATCATAGTGTATAATTCTAGAAGATGGCCTCTAATGATAGATCCATAAGGCCAAGCCAATAGATGGATCAAGAATCTAGAAAGCACAGAAAATAACAAAAGTCATACTAAACTTAACATAGTGAAATTGAGTGATCCAGACTTTGTAAGGCAATTTGAACAAGCAATCTAGCTTGGCTTCCCTATTCTGTTAGAAAATATTGGAGAGGAATTAGACCCTATTCTTGAGCCATTACTCATGAAGTAGACTTTCAAGTCAGCTGGAATAATTTCAATCAATTTCGGCGACAACGTGATTGAGTACTCTCCTGAATTTAGACTCTACATCACAACCAAGTACTCAAACCCACATTACCTGCCAGAACTTTCAACTAAAGTAACTCTGATCAATTTTATGATCACATTTGACGGACTTAAAGACTATCTATTGAATTTGGTAGTGTAAAAGGAAAATGCCGCTCTTGATGATGAAAGACAAAAGCTGATTATTCAAACCTATGAAAACAATAAGCAGCTAAAGGATATTGAGAATAAGATATTGGATGTCCTCAGATCTAGTTAGGGCAATATCTTAGATGATGAGAAGGCTATTGATGTTCTCAAGTAATCGCAAGAGTTATCCAATCAGATAAAGGAAAAGCAGGAAATCGCTTAGGTCACAGAAAAGAAACTCGAGGAGGCTCGTAAGCTCTACATGCCTATTGCCAGCCATTCAAGTCTGCTGTTCTTTATCATTTAAAAGTTGTCCCAAGTGGATGTGATGTATTAGTACAGTCTGACCTGGTACATCTAATTGTTTATGATGGCTATTGACAACTCAGAGAAGTCAGAGTACATTGAGCAGAGAATAGAGCAGTTAAAGCAGTTCTTCACTTACTCTCTGTATTCGAATGTGTGCCGATCATTGTTCGAAAAGCATAAGCTACTATTTTCATTTATACTTACTGCTAAACTCAAGGAGTCTGAAAAACTAGTGAACCCAGCCTACTATGATTTCCTGATAATGACACAGCCAGGCTTAGAAAACCCCATTGAGATGGACAACCCAAGCGAGGATTGGCTGCCTAATCAGACTTGGAACAAGCTCTGTGAGCTATCACTCATTGATTCTACATTCAGCAGCATAGTTAATGATTTCGGCAAATTTGAAGAATAATGGCAGAAGATATTTGAGAGCAACTCTCCAAACAAGGAAAATTTCCCTCCCTTTAAAGAGTCAAAGCAGTTTGACTTCTTCTAAAAGCTCTGCATCTTAAAGGTACTCAGACCAGACAAGCTTATTCCAGCAGTCAAGGAGTATGTGATATCTGAGATGGGCGAGCAGTTTGTAACTCCTCCTCTATTTGATTTGGAATTGAGCTTCAATGACTCTACTTACTCCACGCCACTCATATTTGTGCTTCCAGGTGCTGACCCACTTCAAAGCTTAACTGCCTTTGCCATCGCTAAGAAGAAGCTTGATACTATGAAATCTATATCATTAGGTTAAGACCAAGGCCCAAAAGCAGAGAAAGCAATAGAAGAAGCAAGAAAGAATGGAGGTTGGGTGTTACTGCAGAACTGTCACTTATATCCATCATGGATGCCTAAACTCGAAAGAATATGTGAGTCTCTAGACATGAAGGCTCAGTCAGGCAAGGAAATAGCTCACCCGTCATTTAGACTATGGCTAACTTCCTACCCCTCTTAAGACTTCCCAATCCTGATTCTTCAAAACGGCATTAAAATGACAAATGAGCCGCCTAAGGGTCTGAAAGCCAACATTATGGGCAGCTTCAAAATGGAGCCAATATCAGATCCCAACTTCTTTAACATTCACTCTAAGCTGCCAGTGTTCAAAAAGATGCTCTTTGGTCTGTGCATGTTCCACGCTATCATTCAAGAAAGAAGGAATTATGGATCTCTTGGCTGGAACATAAGATATGAATTCACTGTCAGCGATTTACACATATCTGCTAAGCAGCTGCAGCTATTCGTGAACGACTACAATGAAGTGCCCTACAAGGCTTTGAAGTACTTGACTGGAGAGTGCAACTACGGTGGCAGAGTCACAGATGACAGAGACAGAAGAGTACTCAAGGCCCTTCTAGAAGATTTTTACAACCCTCAACTACATTAGGAAGGATTTAAAGCATTTGGAATAGAAGAATACGAATTCCCTCATGGAAACATTCATTATGCTAAGTACCTAGACTATATTTCAAAGTTGCCTCTTGAAGAGCCACCTGCTTTGTTTGGATTCCATCCTAATGCTAACATCACCAAAGAACTATATGAAACATCAGAACTATGCTATGACTTGATTAAGATGGGAGAAATAGAAGGAGTTAAATAATGTGCTATCGCAGCTGAAGTTCTCAAAAGATAGACTGAAAGTTAAGTGTCTGGAAACTTCTCAGACAGCTCATCAATTAGATCAGATCCAAGAAGCAACAACCAAAAGTTCTTCTCTAACCAGTCAAGGTAGCTTACTAGAAAAGAAGAGAACAAGCAGTAAACACAGGAACTATAAAAATCTCCAGAACAGCAAATTGAAAAAATATGCAAGGACATTCTATCTAAACTTCCAGCTAATGTCTATGACATTGAGGCAGTCTAAGCTAAATACCCGCTTGTCAGAGAAAACTCAATGAATACATTCTTGGTCTAAGAACTAACCAGATTCAATAACCTACTGAAAGTCATCTAGTCAACACTTAAGAGTATCTTATTGGCTTTAAAGGGTGAAGTGCTATTGTCAGAGCAGCTTGAAAAGGTCTACAATTCCTTACTGATTGGAGAAATTCCTTAGATGTGGCTAGCCCAAAGTTACCCCTCTATGAAGAATGTTGCTTCATATATCAAAGATCTAGTACTGAGATTAAACACCTTCTAGCAATGGATAAACAACGGAGCACCAAATGTGTTTTGGATTAGTGGTTTCTTCTTTACACAGTCATTCTTAACTGGAGTGTTCTAGAACTTTGCTCGCAAGTATAATGTGGAGATAGACACTCTAGTATTTGAATTCAGCTACTTGCAAGAAGATCCAACTGATTATGAAAATGAGATATTCACTAATAATAAGATTCCGAAGATGAAAACACCTGAGGATGGTGCTTATATCAGTGGGTTATTCCTTGAGGGAGCAAGGTGGGACTATCAGAGAAAAAGTCTGGGTGAATCTCAACCTAAAGTTTTGTTCAGTAAAGTGCCAATTATACAGTTACTACCTACAAAGGTAAATAGAGTGAAAGAGGAAGAATGCTATGAGTGCCCAATGTACAAGACTGCTGAACGAAAGGGTGTACTTTCCACTACTGGACACTCAACTAATTTCATTATGAATCTTAAAATGCCTCTCGGAGGAAGTCCTAGTTCTCACTGGGTTAAGAGAGGTGTTGCAATGATCTGCTAACTATCCAACTGATCTGATATGCTTAATCCAAATTAAATTCTAAAGGTATGAAGAATGCCCTGAATAATAATTTTATATATGACTTGTTTAATTATTGATTTTAATAATTTATCCTAACATTCTTAGAATTATCAATAATGGGGTTTTGGGGTTTTGGGGTTTTGGGG
>CCKQ01005226.1:0-12776 GCA_000751175.1 Stylonychia lemnae
CCCCAAAACCCCAAAACCCCAAAACCCCTATATCTAAATGAGATACAAATAAGTAGATTATTTAGTTAACAAATTAATCAAATTCTTCTAGCAATTTATCAATATTTGCGGAGTATAGTTCAATTTAGGTATAATAATTAAAGTATTAAAATCATGAAATTCTCTTTGACAAATTTCAACGAAAATGATCTGAAAAATGACCTTAAAGTACCCCTTTATAAATCTTAAAAATATTTTAGCCTTAGAATTAGGAGATTATTCAGTCTCTGTTCCAGATAAGAGAAATATTCGCTGAAATTAAATCCATACCTTAAGATGAGATTGAAAGATCAGAAAAAATTGAAGCAAATGAGTAGAAACTCAAAGAATTGATGTAAAACTTGGTTAAATAGCACTTTACCTCATTGTATCGCATTACAATCGCCCACGCTAAGGACATCTTCAATAATGCTGTCGAAATGCTTGAAAAATCAATTGAATCTGGCAATACTGATGAGATTATTTTGATATTAAGTTTTCTGGGAACATTTTTAGCAAGCAATTTTATCACTGACAAACCTGATAACACAAATGTAAGTATCCTCCTAATGCAACAAGCTTTCAATAAATCCAATTCTTTGTTTTCTGGCTGATTTTTTATAACATTGAATTAGTTGGCAAATAATCTGGCTCTAACTCACGAAAGTGTAAAGGTGCAAATTTTAGCTATTAAGTTGTCAGTCTTTTTGGGCAACAAAAGATAACCAGGTAACATTAAAACTATCCTAAAAGATATATCAATACTATTTGTCTATAGATATCCAGGAGAGATCAATGAATCTTGCTTAAGCACCTAATTTGCTTAGATCCTCAGAAAATCATTAAACTCTCTATGATATAGCCTCTCAATAATTAGCAAACAGTTAAACTGAGACGCATGATCTAGTATTTGAAATCGAATAAGTTTCTCAAGGCTTGAATGAAAGGTCTTCTAGCAACATTGTTGTAATCAAGATCCAGGATTTGCTTGAATCCAACAAACCCATAAAAGAAATCGCTAAATCCCTTGCCATTAAGTATCAGCAAGACAAGGAAAGCTTCATTCACAAGCTTGAAACCAAAATTTAATGGCTAAAATATCTTTATCAAGAGAAAAACCCTAATGAAGCAGTTAAAATAATGCTTGATGCACTCAATTATAGTAAGTCCAAATAGACATTTGATTCTTATAACTATAGGCTAGTAGCACTAAATAGCAGAATTAAGAAATTAAAACTCAATCAATCAGTATCTTTCTGATAAATTTGCTAATGAAGCAATTCACCTTATAACTAACAGCTGTGATGAGGTAAATTTGAGTCATTTACTAACCCTATATTAGATGCTAGTATTGAAAACTTTGACTACTATCATACACATATTTTTAAAATCTCAAGGACCTAATTTTCAAACTGATCCCTTTGTTAAACCAATGCCACCTGGACCAGACTAAATGGATGATGAAAATCCTAAGTCTTTCTTAGCTAAATTAATGGAGGATCTTGCTAGTATTTAAATCTAAGAGAGTAGTGAAGGTCTCCCTGTAAAGGTAGCAAAAACTAAGACCATAAATTCATTAATAATGGCTTAAGATATCATTTAATACTACTCAGTATATCTTGCCAATTGTATACTAAAAACTATGTATGCCCATCACAATAGACCAGTTTAGTTTTACTAAGATTTGACCAATATGCTGGCTAAGAATTTGCTTCAAATAATCTCAACTACCCCTGATGAAAGAATGATCTACACTTATAACCTTCTCGTCCAACAATAAATAGCATAAATACTAAAGATGATTCTTAGACCAAGAATGGATGAATAGCATGAAATTGTGAGCAAAATCACAACTAGACTGATTTTCGAGCTAGACAATCTTAATTCAACATTTTATATGCTAAAATAAGATGAAAAGACCTAAGAAATTGAGTAGAAAGAGAGGCAGTTGATTATCAAATCCCTTTTATTAACACTTTCAGATTTAACTTCAAGAGATTGTAAGCTTCACTATATGTTAATATATGTCTAATAGATCAAAATCTTGAAATTGGAAGAAGAGTCAGTGAAACAAAGATTCTTTAATCTCTTTAGAAAGTAGTAGGATTCAATAATGATCAATAAGGTCATCTGATTGATGATTTCTTTTCAAGATGTAATTATTCATTAACTCTTTATGATAATTGATAGTCATCTATTTAATTGGAGCCATATCAAGCGGTATCCCAGCTTAAATTCCAGCTATGATAAGAAATGGCATTATTCCTGACCTTATTAAGTCTCTTGAGTAAAGAATCCCCTACAGTGCAGATATTATAGACGCGATAATTTATGGAATCAATTAGATATCAATCCATGAAGAAGGCTAAAAGCTGATTAGTGAAAGTCCAATCTTTGATTTGACACTTAAACATGCAGTTAATGACAAATTGGGTATGCCGTTTGACCAATAGGTCCTTAGACTGTATCTTGCTAATCTATTTGACAGAACTCCTGCTTTGAAAGATATTGCAAGAGATAATGTGAATCACTACCTATAAATAATCAATCAATTTGCAAATGAAAAGGCTAAGATATTTATTCAGATATTTAGAAATTAGGCACTAACTGATTTATAGAAATATGAAGAAGCCAAAAAAAACTCAAAGATTGACACAAAGATATTATCAGCACTTACTATGATTTACAATTTATCTTATCTTTCAAATGAAAATATGGCTTAGAATAGACACTCTTAGGATATCATGAATGAGCAAGTGACTTATTAGATCATCCAGACTTATTTGAGGATAATACAGATACCTTTATTGAGCGAAATGCAATCTCATTTTGAAAAAACCATTAAGACCCTAGTTGAAGTCTAGATACATCCATTAAATGTGAGATCGTTCTAGAATATAATTACAGACAATTTAGTAAGATTGAAATCTCTCTTCAATGGAAAGATATATCACTTGAACAAATTTGATTTCAGCGTTGTAGATCAATCAGCTTAACTCAAAGACCTTAATGAATTTGAATTAGATTAGATAGATGACTTCTTGACTCTTGGAGAAAAGTAGTTGTTCTAACTGAATAAATTCTAGCATCTGGTCAAGACCACTCATTTCTTACACACATCAACATTTCACCTTATCATTTAAAACAAAGAAATCACCAAGTTCGCAAAGATGGCTTTCTATCTAAAGAGAATCTCTTTGAAGAATAGAACAGCTACTTTTATGGATTAAATGCAGGATTTTTAATAGGGTGTTGATCTATCAGAGGAAGAAGAGAAATATAAAAATGAACTGTTAACTCAATTCAAAGAGGAAACCTAAGCAGGTAAATTACCCAATATCAATTAAATGAGAACATACTTTTCCAGCTTTATTAATAGTAAAGTCTTTGCAAATAGCTTTTTCAAAGTTAACGTAAAGGTTTTGGATGACTTTTTGAATAAATTCTGCTCTTAAGCCTTTGTCCAAAGATAAAACACGCAAAAAGAAGCTCTTGAGCAGTGCTTACTGTTTATTGGGAAGTTAGTTTACCTGAACACTTAGCAAGTAAATGCAAAAGTATTGAGTAAAATCAGTGTAGAGCCTACTTTTGAATTTGCAAGAGACCTGCATGATGTATGTTACTATCTAGCCGAAATATCTTCAAACATTGATCATGGACTGACTGATGGAGCTGCTTTCTACATGTTCTTTAAAAAGGGTGGTGTTAACAATTTGATTGAATGCTTTTAATGGCTAAGCCAAGTTAATCACAAAATCGACAATAATTTCTTAAAGGTTCACATCTTCTTATTCGATGAACTTTGTCTTTAGATGAAGAGTATCTTAGAAAAATTGATAAGCTCTAGAACCAATGATAACAGCATGAACTCTATTTTAACTACTAACATGGGTTCAGTGTTTGACAATGCCAAGAATCTATACTAAACTTTCTATCATACAGTTTGCGCTAAACTTCTTCAATTAGATTCTTCCCCTCAGGAGAACTTAGTCTTAAAGCTCTAGCATCCTAGAAATAGCGTGCTATAGGAGATAGTCGTTAATATACTATAGAATGCTTCAAGATCCTTCTCACACTGTGCATTGCTTAAGGAAAGCAATAGAGCCGAAAGAGATCAGTAAAACCGTAGAGGAGGTCGCGGCTAGAACTAAGCTGATCCATAGAAGGTAGCCTAGTTGATATCTATGGGTTTCATGTTTAGCAATGAGAAGATATAGTAAGCGCTAGTGTAAACTCAGAACAATATTGATAGTGCTGTACAGCTGCTGTTATAATGGCAGTAGGAAGAAAATAATCAAGTTGACGATCCACATGAATACTTTGATAATGAGTACTCAAGTGGTGAGAGTAACAACTTTGATGACGATCAGATTAGTTCATTCCTTGAAGCAGATGCCTTAGTGAAGGAAAAATTTATTGCCAAATAGTAAAAGGTACAAAAGGTTAATGATACAGCTTTCTAGGATATATTAAAGCGAGCATAGCAGGAGGGATTCAAGTGGATAATAGAGGCACAAGGAACTTAGGAAACTCTGCTTGGCAAGTTCAGAGAATATATCTTACACTCTATGATTAATGAGAAGAATGAAGCAACTCAAAAGTGGATGTTCGCTGAAATAGACAGACTTTTCAAACTCGGCCTTGAGACTTTATACACTCGGCTCTCAGAATTGCAGAACACTAAAAAAGAGCCAGTTGCTTAGGAAGGAGAAGATCAAATCATTCAAGATATCGATACTACTGAAAAGAACTAGAAACTGTATGACTCGCTGTAGAGTAGCATAGAAATGACATTGAACAATATGAACTTGATCTGCCGTCTGATTAACTGCAACAAGCAGTATCTAAAGGAGGCAGTCTTGAAGTCAGACTTCTTCAATAAAGTACTTCAGATCCTTGAGAATTTGACCAAAGTGTATAATTCTCCAGCCACAGAGCAATTCATCTGTGATGACTTATTCAACATGTGCTACCAAAGACTTATTCTAGAATCACTAGTTACATTGTTCTCAATCGTACAACTCAATCAACTTAAAGTTGCTTTATACCTGTCTCAGAAAACCTAAGTAGAATAGTTCTAAAAGAAGGCACAGGCATACTTGTACAGAGTTCCCTTGAATGAATTATTCAAAAGTATTTTGAGACTTTTGCAAGACTATCAGGCTTAAGTTGCAACAATGGAGAACACAGACAAAAAGCTCTACATCTACAGAAACCCAATCATAATGGCAGCAGCTTCAATCGGCCTTAAGATCCTCTAGCAAAAGGAGCATTCGAATTTCAGCAAAACTGATTTAGCTCAGCAGCTGTTCCTTCAGATAAGCTAGATTAAGTACCCCAAAGTTATCAAATCAGATATCATCTACGGAGTCACAATCAATCACTTTGAAAACCAAAAACTGCTTCAAAATCAAATGGAGAAGCTCAGTTCAAGAGTGCTTTGGCTAAAGAGTGAATACGAACACAAACTTGAGGAACAGAACAGTAAGAGATAGGCTCATCAAAGCAAGGATAAGGAGCCTTTGCTCAGCCATCTTAAGGGCATGGCTGGCTTCAACAACTTCCTTAAGTACTTCCAGACTCTTTAAATCAAAGACCAAGCCACCTTCAAGCAGGTTATTAAGGATAACTTCGAAGTTCAAACTGTTAAAAAACTGAATTAAGTGAGCTAGGACTAGGCTACTATTAACTTCAAGGAGGCCAAGTTCAATGAAATCAAGAAACTCATTCAGAAAGAGAGATCCTTGATGAAGTAGGCAACTAAGCAGATAGACTTCAAGAATGACAAGCAAGTCAAAACTCAACTGAAGCAAGCTTAAAAGAGTCTATTATCAATAGTCAATGAACAATAATGTGGAGCAATATAAACTTTTATCAGTTAGATATCTACAAGAACCACCAATTTCCTTGATTTAGTAACTCAATTCAATCAGGCTCAGGCTAAGAATGAACCATTAGTCGTGGAAAAAGCTAAGCTCCAGTTCTCATGTCCTGAGGAAGATGCTAGATATATTGAACTCCTGTTTAAACTGTCTTTAACTTATCCCGCAGTTACTGTACCAATTATGCAAGCACAACCCCTGCCCAAGAGATCTTTTGCCAATTGGTTTATTAAGGATTTCCTTGTATCTCAAATGATTAACATGATTCAAAGAAATCAGGGAGAAGATGCTAACTAGCTAGAGCAAGCTGAAGTGAACTTCTAGATAAAGCCAATTGAAAAGCTTTAAGAGCGACTACTATTCAAGGCTGTGAATTAGCTTACTAGTTATAATCATCTGATGACTGCTAATGAGCAGATAGTAAAACATGAGATCAGGACGAAGTTCTTGCTTGAAGCACTGTAGATTCTTCAAAAGTCAATAAGAGATAAGAACTAGAATCAAATCTTGCAGAAGTGCCAAATAATCTCCTCTTTAATCGTCATTGAAAGTCTGATAAACTTCTAAAGTCCTTTGTTAATCAAGAATCAAGTCTTGGCTAAGGACAACTTTCACAACTCTATTAGAGTAGCCATTATGAGAGAAAGCGTGAATAAGGATTCAAACCTCCCAGTCAGTTTCATTAAATTGGCTGACGAGTTGGTTGGTGACTTAGTAGATGTTACTCTTGAATCAAATGCAGACATAGTCAGCAAAGTCATCTCAATACTGAACTGCTTGGCAGAGTATATCAATATCAAACGTAAAAAGGAAGAGAAAAAAGAGGCAAAACATCTTTCAGAGTCTGAAGCTAGAAGGGAACTGATAGCCTTCTAAGAGGAATTTAAGGAGGAGCAAATGATCCTTGGAGCTGGAGGGGAACATGAAATTATTCAAAGAGATAACAATCCAAACTATGACCCTCAAGTCGAGCCTGATTAAGAGGGCAATGTATTTCCTCCTTAAAGAAGAATGATTATTGGAGGCATGGAAGACGATGAAGATGACTATGGGGAAGATGACTCTGATGGAGATGATGACATTGAAGATGATGATGATGATGATGAAGCTATTGCAAACGATGAAGAAGATGATGACAACGAGGAGGGGCAGCAATTTATGAATGAGGATGAAGAGTTAGATGAGAATAACGAGGATGAGGAGGACATTTATGATGACGATGAGGAGGTAGACATAGCGTTCCCCAATCAAGACGGAGGCCAGCCTGATATCTTCGTAGATGATGAGGACATGGAAGATGCAGAAGATTAAGCTGAGCAAATCATCCATATTGAAAGAATCGTTAGACAACCCGGAGGTGCTGCAGCAGCTGCTGGCTAGAGATAGCTTGATATTATAAATCCAGTTGATGTATAAGTTCTTTAACAAAACAGACATGGTGCTAGACCCTTTGGCGGTGCTTATAGATTCCAAGACTTAAATGCTGAGCCAGTAAGAAGAAACCCCAACTGGACGGATGAAGAGGCAGATGTTCAAAGAATATTGACAAATCTAAGAGGCTCACCAGGCATTATAGCTGGAGCTCAATCTATTGTCGAAAGAGATGCCAATATAAACAGAATTATGGGAGCTGTTAATTTGGTTCACGATGGCCTTGGAAATATGATTAATCCCTGGGCAGGAGCAGATCCCCTTGGAGGAGGTGGAGTTCCACCAGGACCTGGAGCTGCTGTCTAAGCCACAAGTATGATCGAATAACTCTATGAAGAGTTAAAGACTATCTCTGATGCAGACTTGCTAGCTTTGGTAAATACTCAAAAAGCAGTTTTAGAAACAGAATTCAAAAATGAAAGAATGATTAGGGAGAAAAAGACCTTATCAGATTTGCAAAGTTAAGGCCTTCTGTAAGTCAGAGGAGAGATAAATGCCCTACACAGAAGACTCGAGGATTTCGACAACATATTAATTGATTTTGCTCATGTCGACCCCGTAAGACTCCAAATGAGGGACATAGACGATAGACCTGATTTGCAGATAGTTGGAGGCAATGCAAATGCAATGCTTGATCCAATGTTTGCTAGACCTAATCTGGGATGGGAAAATCCATTCTAAAGACTTGGACACCCACATCAAATTCCTCGCAATAGATTAGAGAGAGCCTATGCCTACGGTGCCAGACAAGGTGCTCTTGATTAGTAACTAGAATTCCCCTTATTCCATCACTTGATCAGAAATCAGAACTAAATCAATACTAACTAGAATGATGATCTTGGCCACTAACTGCTAGAGGTAATGGATGTTTAAGTCTAAGAATAAGTTCTCCAGCCTCCTTCATCTTCTTCAGCTGATTTACTATAATAATCAAGGCTATTGAATTTATCTTCACCAAGACTTATAAATGAAGGTTTCGATAACCTTATAAGTGGCGAAGGAGCAGGCTTAGATGACAATTTACTTCTGAATCCTCTGCAAATTCATGAGTAAAATGCAGCTAGCAGGCTTCTGTAATCGCTTTGGAGAGAGTCAGAGAATATCTAAAATGTACTTGGAGAGCAGGAGCGCTAAATTCAAGAACTGAATCAGAACTCTGCAGTGTAATCAGATGTGCTGATGCAATCAGAAGTTTAATAGGAATAGAGTTAATTGGTTAATAACTAAGCTCTGGAGATTATCTAGGCATTTGATGCTAATGTAGAACTATAGCCAGTTTAAGACCAGATTAATCTCATTAACATTTCTGATTCACCTGCTTCTCTTCAATAAATCAATAATGAACAAAATGCTTTGGCTGAAAATGAGCACAATGAATAGATGTAAATAGAAAGTGAAGAGTAAAAATCCTCTCAATAAGAACAGAGACAAGAAGAAGCTAAAGTATAAGAAGAAGCTAAGATCTAGGAGTAGCAAGTCGAAGAAGAAGAAAAGAAGGAGGAATCATAAGCAAATGATGTAGAAAACCTGAATGCAGGGAATGATGACAACAAAACATTTGGCTATGATAATGACCTGTTAATTGAAAACGGCATAGACCCCATGATACTCTTGGAATTACCAGAGGACCTCAGAGCTGAACTGCTTTCAACTATTGATATTTAACCAGCTGGATCTTAATAACAGCAACAGTAACAGCCTGCTTAAAGCAACAACAATTCCTCAGCCTAGCAACAAAATTTGAACCAATTGGAGGAGTAAAAGCAGCCTGAGTAGCAGTAGTAACCTGGCGGAGGAAGCGGAGTCAATGATATAGCTAATGAACTAGGTTTGGACCCTGAATTCCTGGCTAACTTGCCAGAGGACATGCAACTAGAATTGATCTAGAACGAGCAATTCAGACAAAGGAACCTTGGTGGCTAGGCTTCGTAGTAACCGCCTGCTAGAGAGGCTGAGGGCATGGACCTGGCTTCATTCATCGCTTCAGTGGTGGACCCTAGTCTCAGAAGGGAGATCTTTATTAATATGGATGAATCTGTGATTGCCACTCTTCCCCCCAATCTTATGGCTGAAGCTAGGCAGTTCCAAAGTCAAGTCAGAAATGAAAGAGGCAGATTTATTGATGTGCTCGAAAATGTTGATAGATTAAGAGGTTTGATGGGACGCCAAGAGCCACACTACAGACTTCAAGATGACATGGATGATGGAGGCTTTGGAGCTATATTTGGTCGCAGAGCCCCAGGCTAAGGCAGAGAAGAATAAAAACAGCCTCCTTCAGTTGGCGGTAAGACCCTTGAAGAGGCAGTGACAACAAGACATCAACAGTTATTCGAAGAGCTCTACTCTAGTGATGATGTTGCTCAATCTCTGATCACCCAACTGTCCACTGATGAGAAGATTCTTGAATAGCTTCTATTGATCCTTGTCAGCAATAGCAAGATAGAGTGCTCAATGATACCCTGCCTTCAAAACCTGATCAAGATTCACTCCAACGGACTCCCAGTCATCAGAAACAAGATAATTAACGCTATCACTTTCCTACTTAAATCCTTGGCAGTTAATGATGACCAAGGTCTCAAAGCCCTCTTCCCAAACACTCAGCTAAACAAAAAGAAGAGTGCACTTATATTGATAGGTTGCTTAAGACTTCTCTTAAAGAATAACAGATCTCTGATGAAGTTCATACTAAAGGGCTTGATTCAGAAGGAGGACAATCTACAGCATTTAAGATCCAATCAGATCCTTAAGAAGCAATAAAAGTATCTCAAGCAGAAGGGACTGGCTTAGTCTTCTACTGTTGACTAGCAAATGCCCTTGGAGGTATCTTCACTTGAGGATTAGATTATGCAGCAGACTTAATAGCAGCTTATCAAGCAGAAGTCAACAAGCGTGATCTAAGCAATGCCACCACTGGCTGAGATATTCTATCTAATCAGAACTGAAATGTTCAAGAATGATAAGGCCTTGCTTAGAAATCTGTCGATGCTCATTCACCAAATATTAAAGTAATTCGATATCGCTTTAGAAGAGTTAGAATCCTCGAACCAGACTATATCTTCTGAGACAGTGCAGTCTATTGCTGAAGTATTATCGCTAGACATCATTGACCAAACTCTTATGAACGATCTAGGTGAATTCCTGTTCCTAATATCCAAGAAAAAGCGTGAAAACTTCAACTTGATTTCAAGTTACTGTCTAGAAAGAAGTTAAAGCCTTCTAGAGACCTTGACTTAAAAACTAACCAATGTGATATATACCTTCAATGAGATGAAAAATAGAATCTCTCCAGGAAAGCAGTTAAGTCTGATTGATAATTACTCACCTAGCTAGGGAGGTGATTCGGTCTATGAAGAAGAAAAGAACGAGATGATGATTGACACCACTACTCACTAACTGCCCAACCCACTCCAAGAGCTGAAGGGCACAACACAGTCTTTAAAGAATGCTTATATCAAGCTACAAGATGAGGACGAGAAGTTGCTGAAATAGCAGTTGAAGCTATCAGACGTGTCTGAGGTGTTGCTGAGAATATTCAAGCTTTTCAATTTGTTCTATTAGAAATTCTCACTTGAAAAAGACTCTAAGGTAAAAAAGAGTGGCGAGATTGAGATGCAAAAGGACGCTGCTGCTGTTGAAGCAAATGAGATGATAATCTACATCAAGAATATATACGAGCATGAGAAGATGTCTCACTTTGTGCAGAGAGTTAACGAAGTACTCAGAATCATATACAAGGCCAACATTGATGTGACAGAAAGTGTCAGCAATCTGATGTTCTGCGTCTTCGAGATCTTCAACCCAGAGATGTATGAGTCTATAATGAATGAACAGAAAGACCAAAAACTTGAGTAGGCATAACCATCAACTGAGAGCAACAAGTTGGGCAAATATCAAGTGAAGATGCTTACCCTAGATGAGTCACAAACCAGACAGTCGAGACAGATCTTATTCAGAAACCAAAACTACTTCACTAATAGAATTCAAGAACTGAGCAACTTCTGCCTGTGCAACAAGAGACTAATCAACAAACTGATAAAGAGTAAGTCACAAATGTTCACTAATGAGGTCGAGGCTCTAATCAAACAGATGCCTAACTTACTTGACTTTGATAATAAGAGAATATACTTCAAGAGGGAACTCTAAAAACTCAAGAAAGCTTAATATGCTGAATAGATTCAACTCTTTATCAGAAGAGACAATATCTTCATGGATTCTTATGTCTAACTCGGAAACAGATAACCAAGTGAGATGAAGGGTCGTCTTCATATTCAATTCACTGGCGAGAGAGGTTAAGATGCAGGTGGTCTAACTAGAGATTTCTTCATTGAGCTCTCAAGAGAAATGTTCAACCCCAACTACTCCTTGTTCCTGCTATCTAGTTCAGGCTCCACTTACTACCCAAATCCACAGTCAGGCATCGAGAAGGATCATCTTAGGTATTTCAAGTTCATTGGCAGGGTCATCGGCAAGTCCTTGTTTGATGAGTGTCTGCTTGAGTGCTACTTCGTCAAAACTCTTTACAAGATTATGACTGGAGAGCCACTAATGTTCCAAGATCTAGAGGACTTTGATAACGAGTTTTACAACAACTTGAAATGGTGCATTAACAACGACATTGAGACGCTTTACTAGACATTTGTTGTAGAGCAGAGTCACTTCGGCAGGACTCAAGAGATTGAACTGATCAAGGACGGAGCTAAGATTCCCGTTACCAATGAAAATAAGAATCTGTATATAGAGCAACTGACATACTTCAAGCTGTACAAGAGCATTCAGCAACAGATTGATTCTTTCCTTGAAGGATTCTATGAGCTGATACCTAAAGATCTCATCAGCATATTCAATCACAAAGAGTTAGAACTACTTATCTCAGGTCTACCAAACTTTGATTGTAATACAATTTACTATTTAACTTTACTATAGTGAATGACTTGAAATAGAACACAGAGTACATGGGATACAACGCCCAATCGTCATAAATCTTATGGCTTTGGGAGATCCTAGAGACTTTTGAAAATTCAGAGAGAGCTGAGTTCTTGCAGTTCGTGACTGGCAGTTCAAAGGTGCCCCTCGATGGCTTCAAGGGATTAATGGGCATGAGAGGTCCTTAGAAATTCACAGTTGCTAAGATAAAGTCTGACGACATGCTTAGATTACCCTCAGGACATACTTGGTAAGTTACATTCTAATTATTAACAATAATTACAGCTTCAATCAAATTGACATTCCAGAGTACCCTAGCAAGGAAATTATGCACGAAAGACTCCTAACAGCAATCAAGGAGACCAAAGGATTCGGCTTTGCTTGAATAATTGAGATTTTTATCATTAACTAACCCCTTCAAAGTTTTATTAACAAATTTAATTCATTCTTTATTCACACAAATCGATCACAACGGGGTTTTGGGGTTTTGGGGTTTTGGGGTTTTGGGGTTTTGGGGTTTTG
>CCKQ01005371.1:0-13604 GCA_000751175.1 Stylonychia lemnae
CCCCAAAACCCCAAAACCCCAAAACCCCAAAACCCCGTTTGATTGAAATTCTAGAATTAGATAGGAAAATAATTTTTCCATATTCAGATATTTAATAATTAGACGCATATAATCCCAATATTAAATCTTAAGATCATATCAAATTCAAAGATTTAAAATGAAAAAACTTTCAACCTTAGATGAATCAGTATCATCTCCTTTAAGAATGGAACAACTAACAAGCGAAACAACTGGTAAAAGATAGCAGGAGGGAAGGAACAATCATAAAAGAGAGAAAAGTCCAGAAGAGAAACCGAATAAACTTTAAAATGCAGTAAGAAGGCTCAAATCAATGAGGCAAAATACTATTAAGACCCTCAGTTCTAATGAGAGTGATACAGAGCAATAAGAATTTAAGCCGACTACTGACAGTCATCAGCAAAATTAGATTAATCAGGAAGAAGATGATAGACCTCTGGCAGAAATAATGTTTGGTGGGGATTACGATTAGGATGAGTAGAATATGTAAACTAACAGCTTTAAGCGAAGAGTTAGCAGAGTTTTGAACAAGATAGATCAATCAAATGATAATTCTAGAAGGAACACACTCGCTAAGAATGAGCTATCATAGAGCAAGAGAAATTCTTTCCTTGAAAAAAGCAAGCAATAAAAGGTAGACTTTAATATGGTGCCAAATCTGGATATTCCGAATAAGAGGTCAGGAGCCAGAATGTTTTTGAATGAGAGGCAAAATGATTCTACCAATAATGATAATTAGATGTAGAATGCTGGCTATGAGACTGGTGAGGACAACAAAAACTCTCTGGATAGAGCTCCTTAAATGCCAACGCTCACCAAGAGCACATCTGAATACCGATCGTAAACGAATAAAGTCTAAGTGCCGCAACTAAATATTACTAATTTAGGTGCAAGCAAGAGCAGCCTAACTAAGAATCCTTTCCAAGAAGAGGATCTCAATATTCAAATGTAGCAGAGTAGAAACGCGACTCTTAAGTATTGTTCTGCGATTCAGTTGTATTATTTGGGAGACCTGAAGTAAAGCTTTGTGATCCATTCACTGTCACCAGTATTAAATAGAGTCGAAATTTCCATCAGGCCCTAAGTTGTTTAAAATATCCCTTATGGTGAAGAAACAAGCAGATGGTAGCTAGAGTAGATACCAGATTGGCAATGTGCTCCAGCTTTGAAGTCACAAGGAGAAGTTTTCAGAATACTTCCAGCAGTTGACCATAATTACATTAAGAAAATTAGAAAGATACTTAAAAATAAGAAGGAGCTTGATCCTCATAATTAGTTCAAGTACGGTGAATATCTTGAAAGCCTAAATGAAGAGATGAAGTACAATCTTGATGTCTTCGAAGAATATAAAAGTAACATATTTCACATCAATTAATATCTATTTATGTATAGACTAATATGTTAAGTTTGGAAGTTAGGTAATGATAATGCATGAGAACAGTTAACTATTCTTGAAGATATCATCTCCTAGTTTGTCAGATAAATAATCGAATTTTAGGTAGGATTCTAAATTCTTATTAAGATATTATTAATATTTCAGTTAACCGATTATCAATATAGATTGAAATTAACTCCGTATATATCAGAAAAGACTATGTTTAAGCTCCTACCATCTAGTAAGATATAGTCAGAAGGAGAGGGAAAGATTTTGGAAAACGATTAATTCTTTTTGGGATATACATATGATAAGATTCTAAACAAGGATCTATATCTATTTCAGGATCCAGTTCAACTTGAAAGGTCTGCAACTAAGAAGAAATCCTCGTTAGAAAAATTCGAAAATTTCAACCTTGAGCTACTATTTTCGGAATCTAAAAAACTTCCATTACATTTTGGCATCTGCGAATCCCTAGACTTTGATAGATCTGAGAACATATTCAAGCATCTCAATGGAAAAGTTATACAGATCAAGCATATAGAATCTGAGTTATATCTTAGTTAAACAATTAAGAGAAAAGAAAACAGAATTCTTAGCTAATTTTTCGGAAGCACAAACAGATATTAGCTTAATAAACTCATAGATTATATTCCTAAAGTCTATGGCAATGAGGCCTCAGTCAATGTTCATTTTGAGCCTAGAGCATCCATCAATACATACTGGAAAGTCTATGCTTCCCCTCATCATAGAGACGCTGTATTCTTGGAGAATGCAGTGAGTAAAGTCAGAATTAAGGGTCTTCATTTAAATGCTTTTAGCAAAGGAGGTGCAAGAAATGAAAATGGAGAAGAAAGTCTATTCTATAAAATATTCTAAGAGGAAAATACTCTTTCGAGCTCTCTAAATGTTAAAAGATCAAGTATTCATGAAATTAGTGCAGAAAGAGAATATTTGTGGGTAGAGTATCTTAAGTTTAATAGGACTGAAAATAAATACGAATTTTCCAAATTTGGATCTATGAAAGATGAGGATAAGGGAAATCTTTTCGATACCTTTAAGATTTATACAGTAGACTCTTATTAACAACACTCATTCGAATTCCTCCATCATTGCTTTAATTCTCTCAAATCTTTTGATTCATATCAAGCTGTAAGATAGTTTTTTACAATTATTTTTAGGACAATCCAGAGTGCCAAGAATATGAGAGAATCCTAAAAGTTATCATCTAGTTGAAAAGGTTTGTTTAAAATAAACTTAGTGGGCTGATTAATGTCGATGAACCTTACGGAGAGCCTAATTTAACCAATCAAAACCTATACAAGGAATCTTTCATAATTGATGAAATCATTGAAATAGTTGACTTGATATGGCCAGATGAAAATTATATGAGAAAAGACTTTTCGGGCAAGAGCTTATAGGAGCTTAATGATGTCTAAAGTGATGAGGAGTCATTTAATTCTTCAACTTTTTCTCATAATAGTGATGTTCACCGAGAGACTAAAGTCAAACTTGCAGAGAAGATATTTGAATTGCTTAAGCTGATTTGTCATGATAACTTCGTGCTTAAAGAGTTCGTATTCTTTGATATAGTGCCAAATATCTAGAAATTCGTAAAACTTTTCTTAAATAATTCAACTTTTTAGTTTGGTGCTGGATTTAGAAAGCAATAAGACTTCTAGTTATTTAATTATCTTGTTTAGGATTGTGATTAATATGCTGACTATAAGGAGAAGACCAAATATAACATCATTTTTTAGTTCATGAAAAAACTTTATGTATATATAAATATAATCTTAATTTCATAATAGAAAGACAATACAAGCAAGGTAGAGAGCAATTTATTCTCTATTCTGAGAAGCTTCTGTATCAATCCAAAGGGTCAGCCTAACAATTATCATCAGAAACTATTGCATGATCTTTTTTTCTTCAACTAATTAGAGGGAATAAAGTTTAAACTTAATCAAAAGCCTATCAGCGCAGTAAAACAATCAGTAAAAAGATCAACTGTGGTCATATAAAATGAAGACTAATTGTCTGTAAGGAAACTTCAAGAAGATTTGAAAAAATTTGATGAAAATAAATTTAATAAGAGTTAAAGTTTGAGGGCTCTAAGGAGTGAAACTTAATCCAAACTGCAGAAGAATACCAATACGAGATCTAATAAGCTACTTTAGCCTATTAAGGAAATTAGAATGGATTTCGGTTCTAAAATTAGTGATCATGATGAAAATAAGGAGGAGGACAATAACCTGCTGTCTTTTGTGACTACCAAATCAAAAGGTAAGAAAGGATAATCATTTGCAAGTTCAGCTTAGAAAGATAAGAAGGAGTAAATAAATGAGGAAATGGAGAGTCATATGGAATCAGATTATGAGGAACTTAGAGTTGAGACTATCGAAGATGAAAGCTTCCTAATCAAAAGAATTCATGATATAACCTTTAATAAGCTTACTTCGAAAGTTATCCTTGAAAACACCAAAGACTCTAATCTCATCAAGTTAGAATTATATTTCTTTGCAGATCTCTGCTACCTCATGAATTTTGATTGTCCTTGCTCAAAATTCTCATCAGCCACTGTCCATAATCTTCTGAAATTACTAACAAATAAAAAAAGTAAACTCGATACCAATATCAAGGCAGGTTTGGCAAGAATACTGAACACCATTTTAAGAAATCATGATGATAATGTTCATAGTCGTCCTTACTTCTTAAGAATGTATGAAAAGCAGGAATTTGTCCCTCCTCATGGCTAAGTCATTATAAGTAATGAAGATACGAGATCTTTGGTGAAACTAACAAGAGAAAATTTTAGATTGATGTCAATACAACACTCTTACAATTTCTCTGACTTCGACTTTGAAATGATGAGACTTACTTAGTATGTCATCTAATCAAATCTTGTATTCCAGAAAGATTTTAATGAGGGCTACCTTTATGTAACAGATATTTTTGAAGACATTGGGGGAATGTTCATAAGAAGGAAAGAAATTGAAAAAAATTAGAAAATCAGTTCGAGCAAGAGTCATCTAAGCATATTAACAAACGATCAACAGTCTGAAACTACCTTGAATATTTCAGAGTTCTAAAAACAATTCAAAAAAATGAAGTAAATTCTTGACTTTTAAATCAATATTTTTCAGGAAAGTATTGCAATAGACATTGGGAGATTCTGCATCAGGTATGAGTGAGAATCCTATTGCATGGAAAATGCTAAATATAGAAAAAAGTTTCACAAGTTATGTTGAGAGAGTTTTGAAAAGAAATCATGAACAAAACTTATTTGCTGAATATGAAAAAGAAGATGAAAATCAAACCTAATAGGTAAATATATAACTTCATCCTTGATGTATTTGCTTTAGGAAAATGCTCGACTAGAAATGATAAAGTTCTTCTAATGGATTATTAATTTGAGGTTAGATCACCTTATATCAAATATCATCAACATGTTCTATCAATCATTGGAGAGCTTCATCCAAAAGGAGAATGTTGACCTTGACCAACTAATAAAAGCTCCTGAAAAGTATTATATATTCCCTTACTTGTCAAGGCTGGCCATCGACTTCATTCAATTTAACAAGAGTGAGGATTCAAAGTATTCATTCCTGGAAAATATCATCAATGCCAATCAAGATGGAAGTGGGACACAAAACGAAACGATTCTTGATATTGAGGAGATGTATCAAGCCTTTCTTCAAAACTTAAGGAGGTACAGCAATACCTTAAAGACAAGAGCTGGATTCTCAAGCCCAATTAAGGATGAATTCATGACAGAACAAGATGAAATTAAAGAGGAGGAAAAATTGGATATCGACGAGTAAGACATAAAAAGAGCCTCTCCAAAAAGAGTAAACTTCAAGCATAATTCTTCCTATGAGGATGTTATGACAAAAGATAATTTGTTTGAAAATGATGATACTCACAGATAAACTGAAGAAGGTTTTATCTCTCCGAGAAGAAATGATGATCCTACAGAAAAATTATAGCAAGATGAAAAAAATGAATAAAAAGAAGAAGTAAAAGAAAATACAGTGACAACATCTATTAAAAGCTACTTTAAGAATATGATTTTATCAAAATTTAACAGAGGGTCAAGTAAATTATTTGAGTTAATAAAATATATTTAGGTGCTAAATCTTCCTAAGAAAATATTGAGATAAAGAAGAGCAATTAAAATTAATCTTAATTTCTTGACATCCTAATTGAAGTATTTGTAAAATCGAATGATGCTGTATTATAACAAGAGACTTTAAGAGGAATGTTTAGATATTTGAATATTAGAAAAGAATTGCTTTCAAATCTACAAAACACTATAGTAATCTTTAGGCAAAATGTAAAATCTAAAATCGAGTAGTCAAAATAAACACTAAGAAAATGCAAAATGATTATTCAAGATACAACTGTAAGACTCTATTCAACTTTAATTTATATAGATTTGGGAAATGCCAGAAGAAGACGACTCTTCAAGTAAAAAAGGAAATTTAGAAGAATAAGATACCTCACTATTAGATGATTTGAATTAAAACCTAGCTTCCCCACTATTGAGGGGAAGTTCAAAGCATAATTCATCAAATTTGCATAGTAAAAAGCAAGAATATTCTTAGAAACTAAAAGAGCACCAGAAAAACCAATAATAGTTGATTTAAAATTTGGCCTTCTCTAGATCAAATAAAACGGCTACTGCAAAATTGAATCAGCTAGATTAATTCCTAAATTATCTCGAAGAGATTTCCGAATTTTTTAATCCATACAGTGCAAAGAGACCAGTCCATTCAAAGAATTTAAGCATTTCTAGCAATATAAATGTCCCCTAATTCTCTATCAATATAGTAAAGGATGAGGAAGATCTAAAGGTGCTTGCTTCTGAAAACCTGGATAACTAATTACCTTTTGTTCAATAAGATTTGCAATATGCTTTCCTAGCAATATAAGGTCATGAGATATTGATGGACTTTATGAAGAGGTATAGAGAAATCAGGTAAGAAAGCATAAGAACTCTATTCATCTAGTCTAAGGTTCTAAATGGATAACCTTTTAACAAATCTCATGAAAGTAATTTGAGAATCATCTATTCTTTTAAGGCTTTGCTTGCTTATAAAAAATGCTATGAAATCCTTATTAAGTTTATCTACAACAATAAAACAACTAAATAGTAAGTCAATAATTTTTAAACTTACAAATTATAGAGTATTGCTTAATTATCTTGATGACATCTTGCTATTTAACTCAGAGTATTACATGCAGTCAAAGATGATTTCTCAAATTCATTTGTTTGATTTCGATTTGATGAATCATGTAATTGACAACAATCTTAAAATAAAAAACATCTCAACCATACTTATTCCAAAATTGACTAACTTGGTATCATACATTCACAAGATTATAGAGTTTCCCAAAAAGCCTCTCATTTTTGCACCAATGATTCTGAAAGTTTATTCAAATATCATAGCAAATTGTGATAATGCTAAAATTAATGATTAAGTCATAGATCTTATCCTAAAAGAAGAGGCTTTCTTCTAAATTTAGTAGTTACTTCTCAGTAGCAACTTGAAGAAGCACGATTTGAATTGCTCAGAACATCTAAATATTATGGAGAAATTCCTCAAGGTAAGTTATTTGCTTTTAAATTGATTTTTAGGGAATATCATAAATTCTTAAGATTCATAATGTGAGAATGACTAAAAAGAAGTTCTATCAAATATTCTAAAATGGTCATGATATTGAGCACTACTTTAAGGTTGTTAAAGAGCTCTTCAATCAAAATGTGGAAAAAATTAAGCAAAAATTGAACGGAAAATAATCAGACTACCCAGATAATCAATCAACTGGGTCTCATATTACATAGAGAAATGAGGATGGAAAAGAAGAAAATAAGTTTTCATCTCTGGCAAGAAATCAGAGTGCCAGTCTTTTGTCAAAGATTGAGGAGGAAATTATCATAGTGAGTAAAAAGTTTGTCGCTGTTTAATCCTTTTTGATTGTCATTATCTACAAGCTTTTCTTTGAAGTTAAAGGTACTTAAAAAGAATTACTTGACAAGGTGGAAGAAATGCAGCTTTTTATTAAGCATAGAGTAAAGGATTTGGAATTGATAGAAAGCTTCGTACCAATTACAGATGTTGACAACTGGGAGGAATATCAATTAATCAATGATTCTATTGAAATATGTAGAAAGTTCTGTCTTAAATACTCAACTAAAAGCAATTCTCAAGTAAATAAATTTCATAGAGATCCCAGTATGCAGAGCCAATCTTCATTCTTAATTAAACACGCAACTTTCAATTTTGCTCCTAAGGCTGAATCTAAGTTTAAGAGCTTCAAACAGCCATTGAGATAGCCGACTGATGTTACAGATCAGATTGACACAACTAGTATTTAACTTACAACATAACAATCTGATAAAAGCAGTTAAGTTTAAAATAAATAGTCATTATTAAAACGCAGAATGACCAAAGTTATTTAAGGAATAAATCAAAATCAAATTGCCTAGAAGAAAGAATAGATTTTCAGAATATTTAAATGGAATCTTCTTCACGATGAAAATCTTAGAACAGAGCTTAAGAAAGAGATGCATCAAACTTGCGAGCTATTACTGAGAAAGTTTAAGGCTGCTGATGATAAAGGCTCAGAATTGGATTAACAAAAGTATCACCAATTCTTTGTTAAATTGGTTGAGTACTCGAATCAATTCTAGAGTAAGACTCACAGGCTTGTGGATGTTAAAATCCTAGTCGAAATGTTCTCGCAATTTATCGATTTAACAAATGAAGGTCAATCTTATAAAGGAGAAGGCTTTGAAGCAAAAACTTAAATCTAAGAAAAATTGAATTCGATCGGTGCAGTTAAAATGGTCCTTGAAATGATGTGTGCTGACAATAATGAATACATTGATGAAATATTCCCTCAGCTTTTATATTTCTCAAATAGAATTCTTGATGGTGCCTAAAACAACATTCAGGATTTCTTTACAGAGTATTTGACTAAGAATGAAAAATCTATCAATTTATTTGAAAGATGCTATCATCTCATTGAAAAAGAGATCTCCTTACTTCAGAAAATGAATCACGAAACTTAAGAAAATGAGGCACTTAATGCTTAGATTACTAAAGAAAATTCTCTACAGCTTGAGAGTAAATAAACTGCAGTCCTTAAAAATGAGAGGAAAGGTAATGTGTTCTCTGATAAGCTAGCTAAAGCATATGATAAATAAATTAACGTCCAAAAGTAGATTCTTAAGTTCTTCAAAAATTTATGTGAGAATCATAACACCAAGATGCAGCTCTTAATTGGTAATTAGTAGAATCCAGATAAGAATTTTGATATGGTTTCATTGACAGTAAACTATCTTCATTCACTGATTTCTAACATCAACCTATCGAAGAGAAATTATTCAAATGCTTAAAATTGCTGTATTTCACTGGCAGAATATGTGCAAGGTCCATGCCATGTTAACTAATAAAGGATCAAGGATGCCAATTTTTATCAAATTGCAGTCCAAATATTATCAATCAAACCTAATCTAATTCAAGATTTAAAGGTCTCTAAAGATAAAGATCTTATGCATGATTTAATGTCGCCTAGGACTAGCTAAGGTGTAGGATTAGTCAGTCAGCGAAGAAGATCAATTAGACTTAGTGGCAATTAAGGATCGTAAATGTCTTTTAATCTGTTTGATAGTGGTAAACCTAAGTCAGAAAATGTTGTAATCGAAGCAACTGATTTCTAATTAACAAACTTTATGATTCAAAAACTCAAACTTAATGTAAGTCATAATACACCAAATTTAATTATAATTTTTAGTGCTCTATCATACTACTGAGTTTGCTAGAATAAAGGTCAGCTGATGATCCATTACTTTTATCAATGAAGAGATCCATTCCTTTGGATGTAATTAAGCAAAACATTATGTACGAGTATTTCCTATTCTGCAAGGATTATAACAAATTCTTATCAAGAGAGAACTTTTTTAGACATGTTCTAACTCAAAGTGACTATGAAGTTAAGGAAGAACTCATTATTGAAGTAGGTTTCAATCTCTATTTCTTGCTGAAGAGATGGGCAGAGAATAAAAAGACTAATGATTCCTAGCTCGATGATTTGATGGATTTGTTATAAAACTAAGAGAGAGGGAATTCAAATCTATTCATGAGCAGATTTGAGGATACAGTAATCTTTTTCAAGCAAATTGGAGCTAATTTAAAGCACTTGTACAAGAAATTTATGAAGAAGAACCGAACTTAAGATACAATGCATAAGAGATCTAGGCTTGAATACTTTAAAAATCAAGAGTAAAATATGACAGAAGCATTAATGTTCTTTAAAACAAATTCTGCTTCAATAGACGTTCTCATAAAAAAT
Source organism: Stylonychia lemnae (assembly GCA_000751175.1). Classification (NCBI taxonomy): domain Eukaryota; phylum Ciliophora; class Spirotrichea; order Sporadotrichida; family Oxytrichidae; genus Stylonychia; species Stylonychia lemnae. Next base: position 9,752 of record CCKQ01005371.1, read on the forward strand.
AGTATTGAATAAGTTCACTTTCCTTATATGCCATATTGCACCTATATTTCTGAAGAGGAAAAAGTTGATTTTTACAATGCTCTTCCCACTGATAGAGATAAAGAGAAAATAGAAGTACTTGTCAACAATTCTACTGACTTGATTAGAAGAATGAAGATCGAGTATTAATTTAAGAAATTTTTCATTGACTATCCACTTATCGGAGTATTTGTATATCACACAGAACAGTGGAAATCTCTGGCCTACTATACAATTCTAATTCTTAATGCAATGAACCTATACTCTTTCTCAGCAGCAAATGGAAGAGATAGATTATTTGAACCAGAATTTTTCTCTCTATCGACAGAGAGCACTGAAGCGCTTTTTAAATTCTTTGGATTCTTCTAGATGATGTTTGCTATTTTCATCAATTTCACAGTTATCTCTAAGAGAGCCATTTATCACTATCAATTAGTATTCCGTGATTAAAAGAATGAAGAAGATGAAAATAATAAACAAGGCGAAGACTAGAGTCAAAACTAGGGAGAAGAAGTAAAAGTTAGAACTAAAACAGAGATGCTTAAAGATGCTTTTGATTACACTGTCTCTGCAATTTAAGATTTCCAGCTTTTGTATTATCTTGGATACTTGATCTTTTCTTTTGTTGGATTTATGTATCATCCTTTCTTCTACTCATATCATATGATTGATATGATTATAAGAAATCCCTATTTAAAAAATGTGCTAAAAGCTATTTACAGACCAAGATATGAATTATTTAACACATTTGTGTTATTCTTGTGTCTGCAGTACATATTTGCTATGATTTCTTACATCTTTTTCTTTGAAGACTTTGAAAAAGGTGAATGCTCATCATTGAGTTAATGCTTCCTAGTGATTATTGATTAAACCTTTAAAAATGATGGAGGAATAGGTACATTTATGAGTAGATCTTATCCAGCTGATATGGATAAGGGAGAAAAGATTAGTATAAGAAGATTTGTATTTGATAACACCTTTAATGTTATATTGGTTATTTTAGTAGTTGAGATTATTTCAGGTATCATTATTGATACTTTCGGCGCTCTGAGAGAGGAACACAACAAGATTACAGATTCAATTGAGAATAAGTGTATGATTTGTGGCAAGAACAGAGATTAAATTGAGAAGGAATACTAAGATTTGATGGCTAACGAGGAAAACTAAGGAGCAACTAGCAAACTCAATGAGGAAAAAGCGTTTGAGATTCACAAGAGAGATAAGCACAACATTTATGACTATATATTCTTCTTAGCATATTTACAAGAGAAGCCAGAGCTTGAATACACTGGGCTAGAAAGTTTTGTCTTTGAGAAGTTCTCAGAGTTGAATAACACATGGTTCCCAATATATAAGGTAGGAGGAGATAAAGCTAAAGATAGCGCATCTCATTAAGAAGAAGATAACGATGATAATGAAGGGGAAGATGACGGTAGTAATGACCAACCTAGTGATGAGGAAGAAGAAGATCAAAAGGAGGATAAGAATAAAAATGGCAATAAGATGATAATGGAATACCTCAAAGGATTGAATGAGAAAATAGATTAAATCAGTCAAAATATTGGTTAGAACAATGAGCAAGATGACGAAGACATCAATAGATACAATAGTAATCAAGCAGTTGGCAGAGTCAATACAGGAAATCAAAGAGTGTTAAATACACAAAATTCAAGAAATTTCTAAAATCAAAGCTTGGCACCTCAAACAATCACTGTTGGAAATTTAGGCTAATCTCCCAGATTATCAGGAGTCAAAAGTTCTAAGGTTTCAGGAGCAAGAGCTAAATTAATCGCTCTAAACGCTTTCGGCAAATGATGCTTAGAAAAGCTAAATGATTAAACTTAATTACTTATCCAAAGCAATTTCTTAATTTCATAATTAAAGCCTTAATTACTAAAATATTACCACAAACTCATATATTCAAATGATTCCTGCGGGCAGTGACTATAGCTCTTGTTATTTTTCTTCATCTTCTTCTCTCATTTCAGCAATTCTATCTCTCTAAAAGTCAATTATATTTTCTACATCTTGGTCTTCCATTTGATATCCTTCATAATCTCTAACTCCATATTCGTCATTGTAACCATAGTCAAAAGACACTGACATCGAAAAGTCATCATAATCTTCTTGCTCTTATTGTCCATCAACATCTTCGCCTTCGACTGGATTCCCATTCTCATCTCTTTAAACTATACTCATCAAATTTTTAAGCGCTCTATGCTACCTTATTTCATTTTTCATCTACTTTATTTCCTCTCTAATATGGTAATCATCCATAGAAAATTAAGTGTCCTGCTTAATTTTATGTGCTAAATTTTTATCTTCGTCCAAATAGAAAAGAACATGCTCGTAAGCTAAATGCTTCTTGACATCGTTATGAAATTGATTGTCATTTTTTGAGAAATATAGGGATTTTATAATAATGCCTCTTGCTCGATTCTCATCGATAAATTTGTCTTGCTTCTTCTAGACTTGTTCTTTCTTGAAATGATCTGAAAACTTTATTGCTTAATTTAATTCCATTTTATAATTCTCAATGCATACCCTCTATGAGATATAAATTTATATAATATTTTATCACTTTTTTAATTTATTAGAAATAAAAATGTTTACTTCCACAATGACAGGGGGCTTAGGCAAGACTTTTCAAAGTCCCGGCCTCTCCAAGACTCAAATGATCCAAGATCGCGGCATAATCTATAAGACCAATGGAACTGGTCGTGACACCTACATATTCAATGACAACGGAGGTTTTTCACTTCAATATTAGCCTAATAGTTATGATAAGCCAGGGACATTTTTACCAAATGTACTAAAGAGATAGAATGAGAAATCGCCTGTTATCCATTCGAGAGCAGTAAACTACAGACATGACGGAAGTGGCAGAGACTCCTACATCATGTAAGATTTCTTTTCAATTTACACTTTGCTAAAATTTAATTGATATTAACTTACATCTAGTACTGGAAACGGAGGATACTAAAATTCAGGCAAGCATTCAGAATTTAGAGAAGCTTTCAAGCAATCTTTGAGATCTTATGAGAGAAATGATTTTTACCTGTAAAAAAGAAAATCTTCAAACTTCAAGCCTAACAGCACCCACATGCTAAGTCTTAAGAACATTCTCTCCCAAAACAACATCATTATTGAGGACATCAAAAATGAAAACAAGCAGTATGAAAATATCCACTTAGAATCTCCTCAAATGAAGGATACATTAAAAAGTAACACTTAAATGATCCTTCAGAAAAATCTATCAATGCCAAGAAATGTAAATAAAGAGATGAGCATGACCTAGACTTACTTTAAAAACTAAGGCCTTTACACTTAGAGCTTCAACTAGTCAAGAAATTCATTGGCAGCAGCTACCATCGTCCAGGATAACCCAAAGCAATCTCAAATCAATAGACTTGCTACCTATTAAAAAACTCTTAATCTCAGATTGTCATAACCAAGAATTAAAAGTGATGATTCTTTCGTTGCTAGTCCTGAAAAGAGCAAAGAAAATTTCAAAATTTAAGAGGAGATGTCAAAGAAAAATCTCAAACTTAAGAAAATTAACATTGAAGAGAGATAAGAACTCTATAAGAAGTATCTTGAGAAAGTTTAGAATTCAAGGCAAGGAAGTCCGGTTGATGGGATATCACAAAAAATAAGTGACACATAGGTAAACCTATTGAACAATCTCAATTGATTAGCATTTACTTTATCTCAAGTAAGCTTCAAGATTATGAGTAATTTATATAATATCCTTAGAATATCTTAATTAATTCTAAAAATATCATATTTATGCCTTCATGGGGTTTTGGGGTTTTGGGGTTTTGGGGTTTTGGGG
>CCKQ01005670.1:0-10449 GCA_000751175.1 Stylonychia lemnae
CCCCAAAACCCCAAAACCCCAAAACCCCATCATATAAAAAATTTGATTGAAATGGAAATTAAAATATGGGTAATTATTAATTATTAATTAAAATATGGTTTGCATTAGATAGGCTACTGTAAGATATAACATTACATTTATACTTATGATTTATTTATTTTTAGGTCCAAGATTTGTTTGCTATGCAGCAATGCAACTTGCATAATCTTCCTGAGAACTATCAAATGAAATATTACCTTTACCATGCCCTCTCATGGCCTTCATTGCTTTATGTCGCTGAAGCTGATGATGGAAAGATTGTAGGTTATGTGATGGCAAAGATGGAGGACGATGAAGAGAAAGAGAAGGATGGCGGTATCCATGGACACATCACATCTATCTCTGTTTTGAGATCTCACAGAAAACTTGGAATTGCAACAAAGCTCATGAAGGCAAGTGAATACGCAATGATGACCATCTATAATGCTGAGTATTGTTCATTGCATGTGAGAATCACCAACAGAGCAGCTATTGGTTTGTATAAGGATGTCCTAGGTTTCCAGGTGAAATCAGTTGATGAGAAGTACTATGCTGATGGAGAAGATGCACTAGATATGAGAGTATACTTTAAAGACGTCAATATTAATAAAAAAGGAGGTGATGCTTAAACCCAGCAATTAGAAGAAGAGAAGGCTATTGAGGCAGAAGCAGATGCTTTAAAGGCTGGAGATGAAGGAACCAAAGGAGCTCAAACCTTAGCTGAGGCAAACCCTGATGCAGACAAGAAGAAAAAGAAGAAGAACAAGAAGAAGAAGAATAAGGGAAAAGGAGATGCTGCAGCAGTTGAGAATAAATAATGATGAATGATGATTAATGAATAAGAGTTAATTATTTTCTTGATGAATTTAATGAAATCATTAATTATTCTTGATAGTGTGCTTCAATTTAGACCTTATATTATTACTATATTTTGCTTTTTAGTTCAATTTAACTGCGGTTGTAGTATCAAATCAGGACTCTATAGCATTTTCAGCATACTTATTAGAGATTAATCCTCCTGCTAATTTAACGACCCTTGAATGTGAAGATTATCTCTACTCTTAGCGTCTTTAGCTTTCAAATTGTTTTTAAATCGGGGATCTAGTGACTTTCTTGGATCATCACTTTAGCTCGTACTCTCATTCTTGTCGTCATCATAATCATCTTCCTGATTCCAAGCCGCAATAATAGCTCTTCTCTCAGCGCTAGATTCTTTTCTTAAATCTCCTCCCTTCTTCCTATCCTTTTTGTCCTTTTTAGATTTCTTTGATTTCTTTTTTCTTGACTTATCATTTGAAGATCTTGAAGAACTTCTTGACTTGGATCGAGAGGAATCAGAATAACTTCTCTTTCTTTTCCTCTTGCTATCTCTAAGCTGGATCGACAGTGATCTTGATCTGCTTCGCTTCTTATGCTTCGATTATGATACTCTTGTTGACTCCTTAGACTTGGATCTGCTAGTATCTTTTTGCTTTTTTTCTAACTCTCTTCACTCTTTCTTTCGTCTATTGAATTTTATTAGAAACTATATCACCTACCTCTCTCGATTTCTCCTGTACTCTGGGAATTCTTAATACATTAAATATTTCATATCCATTTGAAATTCTTTGGTAGTGTGCTTCAAATGCATAAAATTACAATATCCTCCTCCTAAAATAAGATAGAGTTGAAAAATATTCTCCATAATTGGTTAAATTTAACTTACTGTCACAGGATCCCTCAACGTAGAGTCTGCATCTCGACTCTTTAAAATCAGTAACAGGTGAGAACTCTATTTTAATTGGTTTACCTCCATAGTATCTTCCATTCAAACCTTTTAATGCTTTATCAGCATCTTATTCATCAATAAACTTCACATAGACATTTCCAAGCAAGTGCTCACCAATATTGTCACAAATATGAAGTTCTTCTACCTCTCCATATTTAGCTAACTCCAAAAATACTTCTTCATAAAAACCCTCAAAATGATTTATTGCTTCTACAAGTAGGTGGTCTGGTACTTAAATTCCATCTGCAAATGCCACAGCTGCAGGAGGGTTTTCGTACATATGAGGCATAAGGACTGTTTAAGAGATGACCGGCTTGTTATGAATCCTAGTACAAGTATCTCCATGTCAGCATGCCCCAATTTTGAAATAAAAGGGGCAATTCACTCTTAAATTGAATAAATAACTTCATCTAAAACAATAAAACTTACTTATCTTCCTCTGTTCCAAATATTCTCGCAAGTCTATCTGCCATCTTGTAATTATATCAATTGGCTCGAAAAATTAGTCCTCTCAAAATCTAATATGGTTTATTAGATACCGTTAAAAAAATCCGCAATAATATATTACAAAATTATAATTTCTAAGTTTTAGAGTTTATTTATGAAATCAAGATTAAACCATAATTAATATTATCATATAGAAGTAAATCTGGCGTAGCTTACTCCTCTAATATTTCTAAGCATTTCTTGGTCCAAATCTTTTCTCATCCTTTCGAATTTTTTATCTTCTTTTTCTTTTCTTATCTTATGTTCCTCCTCTAGTTTTTTCTTTATCTCTTCATCTAACTATTTCTTAGATTTTCTCTTTTCCCTAGTCATTATTATTTTCTAAACTGCTTGAGTTTTACCCCTTCTTTGACCAGGAGGAGGTAAACCTGCTTGAAATCTTAATTCTTCTAGTTCTTTTTACTTGCGTTCTTCTTCCAATTTTTCTTGTTTTATAATTTTCAATATCTCCTTATTTGAAGGGTCCACAATTCTTAAGTTTTTAATCTCTATCTTTTTTAAAGCCTATGGATCAAATACACTCTAGTTAAACCTTGCATCATTGTCTAATTCTCTCAATGCAGCTTCTGTTTACTGCATCTCATAATCTACTGAAGCTGATTTTAGTAGAGTAAAGGATTTTCTCATTTGTTCACTGATAGAATGATACATTCCTTCATCCTAAAATAAATCTTTTAGCTTAAACTTTTCCTTTTTATACTCCATCTAAACAGAATCTTTTGATTTATCCAAATCTTCTTCCTCTTTTTTCTCTGTTTAGTCCTAAATATTTTAGGCGAGCTTGTTCTTTTTATAGAAAGCAACCTTTTAACTAGGCATTACTAGAGCTCGTTTTTTGAATTTCTTTTTTTCTTAAATTTGTTTAATCTATTCAGGAATGGACAAGGCTCTTCTTTATGGAGTGCCAGCACTTCGGTTTCTTAAACTTTCACTTTTAACAATTTAATCTTCATCCTATTTTCCAGCTGCTCTTTGGGCAACAGTAGTAGCATGAAGCTTGTTTTCTATATTGCCATATTTATCCACTCGATAATAATCCATCTTAGTAAATGGCCTTCCATCAGGGTGATATAACTTTCGACTAACCACTTCTTTTATCTCTTGGACAGTATGAATAGTCCCTGGTTCCTCTCTTATTAATTTCATCCATTATTAAGGCAAACTATTTAGTGCTAGTTCCTTAGGGAAGTATGATTCTGGTGGTAAATATACTTGCTAGAGATAAGGTCTCAAGTCTTTTTCACCAAGTTCAGACATGTCACACTCATTATCAAGACATAATCCTATTGTCATTCTTAGATTTATTCCCTGCATGTCATCTGTAAACATAATCATGTTTCTTGTAAAATGAGATTCAGTACCCCTGTTAAACTTTACTGATGTAAAGAAGTTTAAAAAGGAACCTTTACAGCAGCCTACATAATTATTCCAATTAGAACCAATTGTAACTCTGAATTCTAATTCACTGTTATTGAAAAAATGTGAAAGATCATTTTTTTGATAGCTATAGAAGTAATTTATCCTATAATACAATATAACAAATACCAATTTACTTTGACCTGTTAATCTTAAGAACCCTAACTAGTTCTCTCTGACTCAATACAATTTCTACTGGATTACCGTTTTCATCCTAATATGCCTCTGTTTCAGCAACGATATATGGCTGATTCTTAGAGTATTTAGCTTATGACTTAACTTTTTCAAAAATGTATTTGATTGGCTACCCTGAACTTGAAAGTTAAAATTTAGTGATATATTCACCAAATTTATACTATAAATATACAGGATGTCCTTTACTCTCCAGTAACTTTGGATTAACATCCTAAATTTTTTTACTTTTCCAAGAAAATATTACAATCATTTTATGAGCGATGAGTGCAATCCTCCATTAATACATCTTTGGACGGAATCTTTGATTATTTCTGATATTTTTTGGCTGTGTTTTTATCTTTTACTTTTTTTCTTTAGGGTCTTTTACTTTTTTTATTAAATTAGGATCTTAGTCTGCAGGTATGTATTCTAAATAAGCAAGATTTAATTAATCCTATAAACTATTTTGTAAAATACTTATAAAATTACCTCAAATTATTCAGCATCTCTCCAAACGAAACTATAACACACCTCGCAGAAAAAATACTAATCAATTTCATTATCAATTAAGTATCTTTTAGCTCCTTTAACCCATTCTTATTAAGCAATCAAAGGTATTTATTTTATCATTTTGAAATCTGCCTTACTAAATACAAACTACTCAATCTACGATGGTTTAAAATGTAATCTACATCTTAAGCACTGTACTACAATGTTATATAATAAGAGTATTTTTACTTTTCTTGACCTTTTTGTTTTAATTTACAGCTAATAACTCTCGATCAAAAGCTGAGGGTTTCAAAGTTTTATGTACATAATTAGCCTCCCTCAATTTGAAAGATTTTAATCCTATAAACCAATACTGACCTTTTTCATCTCTTATCCAATCCGTAACAACATTTAATACCTTCATTTCAAAAGCCTTTTCCATAAAATTAAATATTTTATAAGCTTCTTTCTCAATCATCGACATTGTTTTGCCAGTATAAGTATAGACATCAAATGAACCTACTTCGAATGGACAAAGTAGGTATCTGTTTTCGAATCTATTATTAAGCTTCCTTGGTGATTTACTGTCTTCACTTGTAGGAAGTTTCTACTACTCTTTCATTCTTAATTATTCGAATTCTTCAACTATTTTATCATTATCATCAATCATGGTTCTAAATGAAACTTTATTATTGATAGCATAGCAGAAGTTGTATTTTCCTGAGCCTTTAGAATTGACCATCTCCTCAGGATGAACACAAGCTCTGTAAAGAGTTAGTTTATCTCCAAATGATTTCTAATATCTCTAAAGCATTGTTCTATTTGCTGGTCCATTCCTAATGTGCTCATAAGTTTATTTCCAATTAAAGAGATTAACAGTTTGGTAGCAAGGGTGCCCAGTTGCTTTTCTAAGTACAGTTGCTGGTTCAGTCCAATTTTTCACTATATCATATTAGGATCTTGATTCTATAAGATCTAAGAAATCTTTAGATTTTGGACTTTGCTTGATTGTAACATAACCTTTGTTGTCTGTTGAAATTAGGTATGTCTAGTAGTTGAAGTATAGAGTATCTGGAATATTAACTCTTAACTAATCAAGGTGCTATTTCTCACAATTAATCAAGGCATACATGAAATCAAATCCAGGTTTGACAGCAAGTTTCTCATAGTAATCAACTTCTTCAGGTACAACATCAATCTTTTAAACAACTTCTTTATACCACTTCTTCTCATCTGTTATCAATTTCTCAGCCTTTACTAAATCATCCCTTTTAGCCAATTCATCATCCATGTTCTTTAATTGATCTAATCTTCTAAGTTTGTGCAATTAATCCTCTTATATTAGGTTTTTCATCAATTTGGATGCAGATTTACCATTCAGATCTTTTTTTTCTCCAAGGGTAACTTTTGTCATATGCTTTACTCCTTCTCTTAATTGCTATTTGTACTTGGGTGGCAATTTATCATTTTTCTTAGCTTTTATTGAAGGTTAATTACTCGAAGTGTCCTCATCATCTCTTTCGACATAATCAACAAACTACCTTATTAAAGTAAATAAATTCAAATTATAATCTTACAAGATCCTCTCTAAAGAGATTATTCTAAGCTTTCTCAAGTAGATCCTCTATTTCTTGGTCTCTCAAGCCAAGATCATTAGCTGATGATTGGTCGTTTAAATTTGATCTAGAGTTTGAATATTAGGATGTGTTCATTTCAAAATTAAAATTAAATATTATATTGTTTATTTTATTAAATTCAAACAGAACCCTTTGTGACTTGCTGATCCTAATATAACTTAGTTCTTCTTTCCTTGAGTTTCTAGGCTAATTAAACCAGAACCTCGGTAGGCTATTCTTCTAGCACAGCTGTGTCTAGGAATCTTAGAATTTCCTCTTCATTTTCAGGAATGCGTTGCCTCAACTCTTCCCAATTATTTTTCTTATCAGCTTCTAGCAATTCGATCATATTTTATATTTATTGCTTTTCATTCAAATTACTATTCTGTTGATTTTGGTATTATTTCACAAGTTGGTTTTATAAGGTCTAAGCCCCAAGTTGTTCAAATTAAGAGCTTTACTAATGATATTTAGATGACAATTATGAATCACCTCTGTGATTAGGTTAGAGTTTCTAAGAAGCTCCGAATACCATTTACTTAGATTAAATGAAAATGCCTGGCTTTTAGTGAGTAGTGTTATGAATATTAATATGCGCACCAACCTATTTCTTAGCTTTTTGAAGTTTATTTTAACCAGACATATCATTCTACCCAAGTCTGTTTCCTGAATTGTTGAAAGTTTTAGGGCCAATCATTAGACCATAAGTATTTGCCTTTTAATCAGCATCAATTGGATCTATAATATCTTAATGATTTTCATAATCATCTCCTCTAGCAATTAATGCATGATTCATAATTTTATGACCTCCAAGAGCGTTTTCATCGAACTTATATTTAGTATGACCTGCATTCCACTTCACTAAGTTAATTATCCAAGTTAGAAGAATTGTTGCTCCTTCAGAGAACTAGCTAAGATTATCTGGGGTAAGTTGTTTTTAGTTGTTATTTAGAATCTTAATTACTCTTTTAATTAGGCTGTGTTTTATTTGACAAACATCCATTAGCATCAGTTCCATCTTAAATGTCATAGATGACATCATTTCTCTTGCTACTGTCCAGTTTGGAGCAATGCAACCTCTAAGAATGCAGACCATATTCATTACTTTTTCAATTAATGGATGAGGCTTAACTTGATTTCTTAATTCAATGATATGAGCTTTGGTTAATCTTCTTATTGAATGTTCTGTCATCTTAACTGCATAGTTAAATTCATCCTCTGTTAATTCTATTTCAAGCTAATCATCATCATCATCTTAAACATTTTTTCCAAGCAATACCCCTAAACCAATGCTATGTCTATTACCAATATATCCTGGCACTTCAGTTAAAAAGTTGTTTGGTCGATAATTCTTTCTTTAAACAGTTGTCATAATATTCATCTCATTTTTATCAGGGATAACTGATGATGGATATACCTTTGTAGTCACTTCAAGGCCAGCTGACTACAAAGCATGCCTTCCGTTAATACCCTTCAAGCTTTTAATTTTACTACCTCTCTAAGGTTCAACATAAGGTACTAATTAGCTCATCTTAGCTTGCTCTTATTACGTTTTCTCAGACTCAAGAACCTTTAAATGTAAACTCGTTAGAAGATCTTTTGCTCTCTCCAAAACAAGTCGATATGTATCTGTTCCAAATTACCCTTGCATTCTGTAGTGCCAAACACAGACTATTATCAATATGTTTTCTACTCCCATCTTTTAAAGTAAATGAAGTAACTTTTGTCCAGATCCTTCCTCTCCTGCATCATCGAATCCTTCAGTTAATAAAGCATCATTATTGTCGTTTCCATAATCACTTTATGAATTACCACCATTAAGATGACCATCAAATTAGTCCTCTAAATCAGTCAACTATCCTCCCATTTACTTTTGATTTACTCTATAAGCTAGAATTTTGCATTTAGCTTGCTTGATTCTCTCTTTTCGATTTATAAATTGAATCACCATTTAAACATGCTACTGACTACTAATTGCAGCAGAGAAAGCTTGGTAAGTAACTTTCTTATGAAACTCCTATTTTCCAAAACTTACTGAGAAAAGTACACTTTCCATTTCATCTATTTCATCTTGATTTGGAATTATACCCTACGAGGTAAGATAATCATCAATATAGTATTTAAGGAATTCTCTTTAGTCATTTTCAGTTGGTGAGTGGGAGGATATAACAAGTTATTATTGCTGTTATGTTCCACCTAAAGATTGAGATTATACTGACATTATTACAAATTAAAATAAATAACTAAACTTAATAATTATTAAACATTATTGAAGCCTAAAGAATTTGTAAAGGTTTGTATAATTAATTAATCTTATCAATTTCTCCTAGTATTTCAAGAAGTCATCGGTCAATCTGATAAAAATGATGATGAAGATTGATTTGAAGACATTGAATCAGATCTTTATCTTTTTCTACTCTATCTTTCATCAACTGCATTTTTATTTTTTCTTTCAGCATGCATTTCTTTTGAACGATCTCTATAATTATCTTGTTTTTTAGAATTCTTGTCCTCACTATATCTTCTCCTATCATTATATTTTCTTTAATCTTCATACTTTTTTTTATTTTCTTCTTTATGATGCTATTTTTCATCTCTTTATTTTTCCCTTATCTCCATATCTATCCTTTAGTTATCTCTACTCCTTGATCTCTTTCTAGAGTTTCTTTCATCCCTTTATTGCTTATTTTTCTTATCCCTAATATCATTTGAATCTGAAGATCGAGAACTACTTCTTGAATCATGCCTTTTATTCTTTTTTTATTCCTTCTTTAGTTTCTTTGCCTCTTTTTTCTATTTCTTCATTTCTTTCTTAAGCCTCTTTTACTCCTTTTTGTCTAATTTATGTTATTCTAACTTCTCTTTCAAATAGTTGATCATTACTAGTTTCTTTCTTTAATCGAGATATTTTATATCCTCAGTACCCACACCGTCAAGTTGATTGATTTCCTTATCATCTTTCAAACTTTTTGGATCTTTTTAAAGTTCTATTAATTTCTTGTTCAAAGTAATTCTTTATTGAAAACCTATACCACCTACTCTATCGGCCATTTCTCTCTCATCAGTTAATCCATCAGCTGCAGCTCCATTCTCAAATCCCTAATTTTAATGAGATAAAACTCCATTCTTTGATATTAATTCCTTCATCTCGTATTCTGTCAGCTTGTTCAGCATTTTATCCTACCCATCATCATCATTTTAAAGTTCTTGTAAAAGTTGCTTTGTTTCTTTATGAGGTTCTAAGCCTAATTTTTATCTCATTAAGGCTTACTCTTCTCTTCTAATCATCTCTAATTCTCTTCTTAATTACTCGTTGTTTGCTGCCTAAAAATTGTAAGAAACTGATATTTAATGCAAATTTTTTCATACATCTTCTTTATTAGTGATCCACCAGTCTCTCTTTCTCCATTTACCTCCTTTGTCTAAATAGCCTAATTTATCTGAAGCACCAAGATATTATTCACGATCTTTGTAGGACATAAGTCGGACATCATCCCATTTGAACTAGTCCCAACCACCTCTATTTCCTCCTCTCACTGGTGCATACATTATTGTTATAATCTATACTCTTAAATTAATAATTATAACTTAGGACTATTAATTTAAATTAAGTATGACTTTATTGAATAATCTAAAATACAAACAATAGGAAGCAAATAACTGATGCCAGAATTATCAATTCATCTAGCAGCCTAATATCAATCTCATTACTATCCTTTCTCCCTTGCTGTTACCTCTTTTGCAAATTTAATTACATAAATAGTTGTACTTCCAGAATCTTCACTGCCTGGCACATTTTAGTCATCATTCTCTCCATATAAGTGAGCAGTCACTTTGGCTGTCATTTTTGCACTATTAAGAATACCCTCAATAATACCAGCAATATAACTTGCACAATTCAAGCTAGTGCCTTTTCCCATACTTGTAAATTTGTTTGTGACAGGAGTCTTGTCTAAAATTCTATATTCATCTTCGTCTTCTATACTTTATTCAAGTCCATCAGCAGTTTTACCAAATAATTACTTCCAAAGAATATTATTGATGAAGTGCAGCATTGCTACTAATTTTGTTTCTCTTTTACCATTTTAGCATGCACCATTCATGCCACCTTTTTCTCTATAGAATAGGAGTTCAAGTAATTTCTCACCAACTGGTATGCCAAGATAGTATAATTATCTCTCCAAGTCATTTTAATAACCATCATCTACAGCAATCTAAGAAGCTATCCCTGCAGAGGGACCAGTCTTTTCTTATTTCATAAGTTATTAAACTATCTCTGAAAACATAAATGAAAAGATTGAAAGTGAAACTTCAGGTCTAGGTTTGAGAGATTTATCAAAAGCATAGTCAGCCAGACTTGAAACATTCCCTTGAGGATTATTTATCTTTTTCATTTTTATTAGTTATAATTAACTCATATTCATTAAAAATTGATCCTTATGGGGTTTTGGGGTTTTGGGG
>CCKQ01005757.1:0-10629 GCA_000751175.1 Stylonychia lemnae
CCAAAACCCCAAAACCCCAAAACCCCAAAACCCCAAAACCCCAAAACCCCATTGAGTAATAATTATTAAGTTCTAGACAATTTAATAAAATTATAAATCATTCTTAAAACTATGACAAATTTAAAACATTTCAAATCTAAATATAGTTTATTGCTATTGTTCTGTTTTTTATTAATAATGGCTTGATCTTCCTTATCACTTACATGTAGATCATCATTTTTATTTATGTATATATAGGTTAGACTAATGAAATTGAAATCAGCTAAATTGCTCTCAGTGAAAGTATAGATGGTATTACAACCACCGCAGATACTTCTTGTTATGGTAAGTCTATTTCTAATCTGATGCTATCTGATTAATTTGAAATTAGCATGCAGAAATTTGCTACCTGGATGCAGATCGTGTTCTACTTTCTAAGTAGAAGAAACTAGTCAACAAAACTAATAGCAAGGACAGAATACTAAAAGTTATACCTCTGTCCTTACATGCAATGAATGCGAGCAAGGAATGTATAAATATTCTTTCAATAGTTCGTATAAAGATAATGAGAACTTTTATACAACTGCTATCAATATTTGCATACCTGATTGTCAATTGTTCAATCCTAATACTGTTAACAATCCCGTTGATATGACATGTGAGCTAATTGGTTACCACTGCAAGTAAGGAGACTTTTATGAAGGTTGCTAGTAATGCTAATATTAGAATTAATTTTATGTGAAAGGGAATACTTCAAGTTTATCTGTTTTAAATAGCACTACGATTTCAAAAACTTCTTTTATTAATGGAAACAGCTTCTCTTTTTGCACACCTTGCTAAGATCCATAATATGATTCCTCTGTAGATAATATTACAGCTGCTTATTCATAGTGTGGTAAGATATCTTAAAGTCAAAATAATTCTTATTTTTCTAGGATACTAATAAACTTGTAGTCCTAATATACAGAAAATTTTAAGTAATAAATGCTAAAAGTGCTCATAGTAATCATAGAAATAATAGTCATAGAGTCTTTAAAATATTTACACATGCTTGGATTGCTGGTCTACATACTCACTGAATAAAAACCAAGTTACTTTTGATATCAGTCAGACTTCTAATGAATCTTCTACTTGTATCAATATTCAATTTTTCTCTTACTAATTTCTTAGGTCAAGAGGACTCTTCGAATGATTGTGATACTGATTTCTGTGAAAAATGCGAGTCTGGATAATAAAATAAATGTATTTTATAGTATGTAATATTTTAAATAGGTTCTATATGTTAGCAAGGTTATAGTTTGAATAGTGATAAATAATGTGTCTTAAGATGTGGAGAGGGAATGTTTTCAAAATTTTCTCTAAATACATCTAATTCAGAGCAACCTATTGGAGCTGTATGTACTGATTGTCATACTGATTGTTACAGTTGCTCAGATATTTCTGCTAATAGCTGTACTAGTTGTAAAAATGGAAAATATTTAAATATCACTGATACTATCCTCTAAACTGGAACATGCTTAGAAAAAAATGTAAATACAGCAGAGGTAATTCTATAAGTTAAGAGCATCAGAAAAACTTAAAGATATGTTATTAGAGATAAAATTGAAGATATTATAGAATATGATAACCTACCAGAAGCTCTGAATTGAGCTTTTGAAATAACAGCACCATATTTAGGAATGACTGTTAAAATTGAGCTCTCTGATCCAGTATATGCAATTACAAAGTAGGATATTTAAAAAGTATTTTATAACTAGAGATACAAGGATTTCATTAATCCATAGTTCCACTTGAAAATTTAGTAAGTGTCATCAATTTATGGTGCTAATGTTTTAGTTCGACTTTATCAACCAAATCAATAATATACAACAAAGTTGGTCCATTGTTTTAAATTCAAGTTCCTTTAAGTTTAGAATTCACAAATATCATAATAGATGGAGTTGATTCTGTCTTGCCATGTAAAATAAACCTTTTAAATTTTATTTTCTATAGTAAGCAAGTCTTCCTCAACAGCAATTGAAGCTTGCTTAAATTAAATTTAACCATGTTGCATGTACTAAAATGGAGTTTCCTGTGGCACCATTTAGTCTCTATATTATTACAGGTAGATTCAATTCTTATTACATGATTAAATAGAGATGAGACTTGCCCAGTTAGAACATTTAATGGAATGTTCAATATGATAAGTCATGAAGCATCGTCAACAGCCATATAGACTGTGACTATTAAAGTACCTGCTTTTGTAAAAATTGATATTTATAGAATTGTGAATTCAAGAATATGTTCTATGAGCTAGGTTCTTTGGTAAAAACTCCTTTACAAAAGCCCTTTAATATCACTATTTTGAGTTCTTCATTCTAGTAATTTAGTATCTGTGGAGCCATATATTCAAATGAATATCACAATAATCTTACAGTTAGAAATTCAGTTTAACTAGATTATCCATTTATTGAGGAGTACATCGATATCCATGACTTAATTACACAGTCAATATAGTAAAGATATTTCAATCAAACTTTTGATGAAACATTATACACTTAAACTGAAAGCAATATTATTTTAGACAGCAACAAATTTACTGATATGCATACTTTGAAAAGGACATCAACTTCTATAGAACCAGTCCCTCTGGAAACCAGAAATAGAGGCTTAATTCTCCATTTAAACGATTTTAATGGAAATGTAATTATTCAAAACAACAGCTTTTCAAGCATTAAGCAGCTCTTTGAAACTTGCATAGTCAATAGCTCTCTTGGTAGTACCTACAAAAAGAGTGAATAATCAAGCACATATTTTGAAAACGTTGTTCTTGATTCCCTCAACTATTTGCAGCTTCAAAATTTGATAACTATCATTTCTCATGAATCTGGTTTGATTTAAATTCACAACAATACCTTTGAAAAGATAGGATTATCAAGTTCACTAATTAAAATTGAAAGTGAAATTTCAGAAACTGAATTCCAAGTTATTCTCACAAACAATACATTCAAGAATATAGTTGGATATACAATTACATCAGTTTTTCATTTGACTAAGTAATCTTCATTTAAGTCAACTAGCTCAGATAGTGAAATAATGACTTGCAGTGGTGGAACTTTAATTGAAAACAACACTTTTGAGGGTATTACAGGATGTCATATGGTTCACACTACTGCTCTTTTCATTGGCTGCAAAGAAAAAAATACCTATTCATCTTTTTACTCTTCCTTAGAAACAAATAGTTAAGAGTCATTATTTGAACTTTATGGAACAGAAAGTAGCACACTTTTAGAAGTTTATCAAAATAAAAATTTAAGTCTTCTTGCTACTTCATCTGAAACTAAGAAAGTCAATATTTACAATTATTTATCTGGATTAATCGATACATCAACCAGTATGTATATCTATAAAACTATTTTGAAGAATAATACTTTCCTCAATTGTACTTTGGGAGTTACCTATAAAGATAGCTATTCATCAAGATTTTACATGGGAAGTTTAATATCACTGATGGGTATTCTTGTTGCTGAAATTGATGCCTAAAATTTTACCAATATCGGAGCAATGACTTAGGAGCAGCTAAATTTAATACTTTCTCAAATAGGTATTACATTCACTTCGGATACAGAGAAAGAAAAATTGCCAACATCAAGTCAAGAGTTTTACAAAGGTATAGTTGGATGTTGCTTGATTAATATCAATTAGATGCTATTGTTAACCTTAAAAGGTTCATACTTCGAGAATATTTGGAATATAGATAGATTTAATGCATTCTCTACTTCGAGTATGCAGGGCTTAATCCTTTATCTAAAGAATTATTACGGAACCTTACAGATTGGTGATCCTACTGGTTAAACTTACAACACTTTCAAAAATATAACAGGCCTTTTCAATCCAGTAACAGTACAAAACTTTGGATTTAATACAAACAACTCATATTACTATTACTAATAAAAATTTTTCCTAGGATATTGCTCAAGTTTATTTTATCTGAGTTCAAACCAGATACCACTTTTGAAGATAAGAAATTTTCACTACTAGTACAATTTTGCTTATTATGATTTAGGTGTTAGTTCACCCTTAGCCTAAATTATTAGTCATTCATAACTTGATGGAAGTAAATATAATCAATACTACCAGCTTGAAAATATATACATAGCTGATAATTTTGGAGATAGCAGCTCTAATTACTTTTCATTGTCAGGGACAATAATTTCTCTATCGAATGTAACACTTTAAAACAATGGAAAAGTGTTTGATTATCTTAATCTTAAGCGGAATTATATTGCTACATATGGGTAAACATCTGCTATTTTCAAGTTAATTTTGGAAGCAGTATCTACAGCTAGAGTTACAATTGAAGATAGTACTTTTACTTCAAATAATGCAACATCATCTCCATTGAAATGAAGACATCATATTCTACTGTATCTACAGATAAATGGGTAACTTTTAGCTCTTGCACATTCACTAGCAACAATGGATCAGACTCCTCTATCTTGGTGAATTCAGAAGTTGCTCTAAATTTCTAAGTATATTTTGAGAGCTGCACATTTACAGATAATTACGCTAATTGTAAGAATTTCAAATTAATTTTATCTTTTAGATGGCCTTGTGAAGACATCAAAATCTATATCTAATCTTAAATTTTATGATAGCACATTTACTTCAAATGAAGGGTCACTGGCCAAAGTGTTCTATCTAAGCTCAAATCTTATTACAAATCTGTACATAGATTTATGTGTCTTTTAAAATGAGGAGCAAGATTCTGACGATATTCAAGATTATTTGCTAAGTGATTTTTATTCTGATTATTATGGCTCTACAAATGTATCAGTGATAGTGGCTTCTAACTAGCAAAATATCTTCATTTCAGACAGCACAATTAAGAACATTCATTTTATATATAATGGTGGATTTTTAAGCATGGATTCTAACTCAGAAGCAGTCATATCAAATTGTAAATTTTCTTCAATTAGTGCTTACTAAGCAGGAGCTCTATTGCTAAAGGCAAGTAAGATTAATATTACTGACTCTGTATTTGATTCCTGTTAAGCTAACACTGTGGGAGTTATATAAGCATAGGATAGTTCAACAGTTAGAATAAATGACACAGCTTTCATTGAAAATTTTGCTAGTGAGAGTAGTATTTTCAAAGTTTCCGCCTTCTCAAATATTGAAATAAATGGTTGCACATTTACTAAAAATTATGTTTCCTCTTAAATAAGCATTGGCTAGTTTATTTAATCAAAAAGCTCTTCGATTAAAAATTCTATCATAAGAGCTAATTATATACAATCTGGAGGTGGCTCTAATGCTCTTCAACTTATTTCATCTACAGTACTTTTTGAGTATTTGACCTTTAGAGATAATCTAGCTTAGAAGAATTCAGCTGGGATTTAGGTTGTCCTATCGAATGCATATTTTAACTATTCAAACTTTTACAATTCTTTCACATCTTATTCGACTTTTGAGAGAATATCTGGTAACTTTATTTATGCTATTTCAGACTCTTATATTGAAATTAATAACACAGTTTTTTCTAAAGGCCAAGGTAAAGACGGTGGTGCAATTTATTTGCTTGGATATTCAAATTTAACAATTGCTAATAGCAATTTCACTTATTGCAATGTTAGTAATGAAGGTGGAGCAATTTATGCCTCATCGTTTGATCAGCTTTACATTATAAATACAAATTTTACTGAAAATACAGCGATATAGGATGGAAACTCTATCTATGCAGCTAATTCTATCGGTTATATGAATATTAACCATTCTTCAAGCTTTTAGACAAAGAAATCAACAAACTTTTTATTTGCTTCAGCTTTACAAAGTTTAAATATTACAGAGGTTAGCTTTTCATCTCAAGCAACCAGTGAGTCTATGGCATCAAATTAAGCAAGTGTTTATTTGGATGACGTTAAATACTTTACTTTAGTAGATTCCAACTTTTCCAAATTCTGGACAAACGATAATGGAGGCTGTTTACATATTACTGAGACATCTAGTAACAAATAAACAAGTAATACTGCAAGATACATAATCTCTGGTTCAAATTTCACATAATGCCATGCAAAAATGGGCGGTGCTATATATTTAGATAATGTTCAAGGAGTGTAAATTAGCAATTATAACTATTTTCTTTAAAACAAAGCATACATTCCTTCAAAAGAAGATTAAGAAGCTTACAGTTATGGTCATGGTGGAGCAATTTACTTTTCTTGTTAATCAGGAGGTATTATATAAATTTTAATATTTTATCAATAGAAAGCAAATGCTCTCTAAGTGTAAGTAACACTGAATTCAGTTAAAATAGTGCTTAAGTTTAAGGTGGTGCAGTTTCTTGGAACTACTATGAGCCGGTTTCTTCAAACGTAAAATCTACTCAATAATTTTATATTTAGAATTAATACATCGATAATTCCGCTGTAGTTTATGGAACTAACATATCGTCAGTAGCAAAATTTTTGAAATCAATAACTGACAGCTAATACAAAAGTCTTTTAAGCTAGCTGAATTCTACATCAGAGGATCGATTAAGATTCCTTGAATCGGAGGATTATACCTTGACTTCATAAAAATCTGGTGGAGAACTTAGTCCTTTGTACTTTGCATTAATAGATAAGTACGGTCAAATAGTTGCATCAGACACTACTAGCAAATTATACATAAATGCAGTGCAAAATTCGAGCGATTAATTTCCATCTACTTTTGAAACAACAACGACTTTCTCTGTATCAAATGGAGCCTTTGTTTTGAAAAATATAATTTTTGTGTCTACACCCGGAACTTCTCAATGTAAATCTTAATTAGCTTACTTTATTAGAGTTTAACATTACAACTGATGGTATTGATTACAAT
Source organism: Stylonychia lemnae (assembly GCA_000751175.1). Lineage (NCBI taxonomy): Eukaryota > Ciliophora > Spirotrichea > Sporadotrichida > Oxytrichidae > Stylonychia > Stylonychia lemnae. The sequence continues at coordinate 6,820 of CCKQ01005757.1, forward strand.
ATTCCAGACAATGCTGCCTATTATAAGCCAAGTTCAACCAGCACTTCCTCTAGTTCAACTGATCTTCAAAATTTGTATTTGCAAGTTTCTCTGAGAGATTGTGCAGCAGGAGAGGAATTACTATCATCTGGAAAATGCTAAGAATGCGGAGAAAATTATTACCTTCTTACACCATCCACATCAGTTACAACTTGTAAGGAATGCTAATCTTCAGTTTCATATTGTTATGGGGGAAACAAAGTTTTTCCTAAACCTAACTATTGGAGAAGCAGTGTTACCAGTGATAATTTCATGAAGTGCAGAAACGAATTGGCTTGCCTGTAAGTTTAATTTTAATAATACAATTAGTGGAATAAATTCCCCAGAGAATAATAGTCTTGGTGCTTGCGAGGTTGGATACTAAGGTATATTATGCACAGACTGCTAAATAGGGTATTCCAGAACTGGTAATTATGAATGCTCTTTATGCCCTGATAATACATCAAATTCATTCAAGCTTTTGGCGTTACTTATTGTGATTTTATTTGCTCTTGTTATGCTTATAAGATCGACCATTGCTGGTGCTCTTGAACAAAAGAATTTACTATCTGTGTTTATTAGGATATTAATGAATCACTTTTAGCTTTTAATAATCACAGCGTCATTTGATTTTTAATGGCCAGATTAGCTTTTGGATTTCTTCAATTCAGTTAAGCCTGTCTCAGAGGCTACTACTTAGTTTCTTTCAGTGGATTGTTTCATTGATACAAGAACGAGTAGTGCTGATTAAGGGACAATAAGGCCTTTTTATTCAAAGACTATTATTCTTGCTCTTGCTCCATTGATTGTTGTATTAGTTTGTTTTATTTCATGGCAAGTGATATTTTTTATGCAAGACAAAAATAAGAAACTTTAACGAAAGCTTTTGAAAAAAGAATTTAAATATAGAAAATCATTGACGAGATCAGATAGCATGTTCAAGTCTTCTTCTGAAGTTTAGATATAGGCTTCGAATGCTAATCAACATTCTGATTCATTATCTGTTTCAAGTTAATCTGATAAAATCAACCAGCAAACTCCTTTAACCCCATTAAAATAGGCAAAAGATTTAATAGAAACATAAGATGAAGATGATTAAGAAATAATAAGATAAATATTAACAGAGAGAAAGGATCGAAGATAAGGAAGAATCGTCTCATCAGTTATAATTATACTATTCTTTATCCATCCTACTATAACAACATAAATGTTTAATGCATTTAAGTAATAACTAATAATGTATAATTTTTTAATTATAGTTGCCAGGATATTGACGATTCTAACAGGTTATATGAAGATCTGGAAGTAGTATGTTATGAGGGTAATCATAAATTTATTGCTTATGGAGTGGCACTACCGTCTATCCTAATCTGGTGTAACGTTTAATAACTAATTAAATAATTCAGGCTTGGGAATTCCTGCTTATGGATTACTTTTACTTTATATAAGAAGGACAGAGCTATAGCTCGTTGAGGTCAAAGAGAGATATGGGTTCTTATACAATGGATATAGATAGCATTCATTCTATTGGGAAATATTTATCATGTATAGAAAAATAGCCATTATTTTTATCTCTGTTTTTCTATCACAAGCTGGAAAGATTATTCAAGTAATTTTTGAATTTAATGATTTTAGGCACTTGTAATTATAGTGTTTATAGTATTATGTTTAACGACTAATACTTTTAAATTGCCCTTCGACAATCATTACTTGAATAATCTTGAAACACTATCACTTTTATCGTCAGCATTAACCATATATTGTGGACTCTTTTATATTTGTGGGCATGAAGGACTTTGTAAGATTATCGAGTCAACCTAATTTTGTCTATTATAGTTACTTTAACTAATGATGGAAAGCTATTGCTCTTTGCTGTTATAGTTATAATAAATGTGATGTTTTTAGCATATTGGGCAATTAAATTCTTATCCGAACTTAAATCTACTATAAGGAAAAAGGCACCTAAAATCTACTTTGTCTTATTTCTCTGTTGTAATAAGAAAAAAAGAGAGAAAGAAAAGATATTAACTGAATTTACATAAAAACATTCATTATTTATAAAAGAATATGAATCAATCTGCGATTGTAAGATATTTGAACTAATGATAAATTATTGATAGATCTCTTAAAGAATAAAAATCTTTATGTCAATGGCTATATTCCTCCAGAAGATCATGCCTTATAAGCTATTGTTTTAAAGTTAAGTCAATTCAAGGTATAAATTGAAAGAGAAAAATTCACACATAGATTAAAAGCACATTCTATACAGGAGCTACTTCTAGATAAACAGATGAAACAAGCAATAAGTATGCATATCTTAATCAATAAATAATAGATCAATACAAATTAAGACCAAAACATGAAACGGATGAATTAGCGAAAATGGGGGAAAAGCAAGATTTAAGTATTGACTTTGAACCTGAATTGAATGAAAAGTATGTTTATATATTTAATTGATTCATCTTTAGTCCAAATCACTCTTACCTTGATGATGAAGATGGCTAATTTAACTAATTTGGCTCAGTCAGAAATGCAGGTGAAGATCAAAATTCAGGAAATTTCAATAACGATTCAATTTAAGGTCTAGGCTTAAAGTTGAGATAATCTCAGACATTTATTGAAAATCAGTTTTTAGAGTCTGAAATTAATACTAACAGATATAAAAACAATGCTCTTGATGGGAAATTATTGCCTAAAATATCCACAAACCTAATAAAAGATTAATCATAAAGTTCTACTAACTTGAAAAACAGAATGTTTTAAAACTACAAAGCAAGAAATCATAGTAATGAGTTTGAAAAGGGACAATTACTTACTCCATCTAAGAGAGATTTAGGCACCCGCACTAACTCTTAATCATATTAGCCGGCTACTGATAGAATTCTTTAAAGTCAAAAATCAAAATAATTAAATCAAAGGTATAAAGAGAGCAGAAAAGGAACTCTTACATTTGATGAGGAGGTGCAACTATAAGAAGAGTTTACGAGATAATAGATAATTGAATCAAAAGAAAGCCATAGAATGGACAGGAATGATCTCTTTATCACTGTTGATCATAATCTTGAAACTAGAACTAGACTTTTATCCTATCAAGCTGAAGAGAAAATTCCTTTACAAGAAGATGATTTCGCTGAATAAATTGAAGAACTAAAATAAAAATTCAATGATTAAAGCACTAACTAGGTTGAAATTAAATCTACTAGAAGACATTCTATGCAGAGTATCCTTAATTCAAACAAGTATCAGAAGAGAAATCAAATGAATGAAGACAAAAAAATTATGCCTAATGATGATTATGTAAAACATGATGATAACTTTGAAGCAAAAGTAGAAAAATATAAAACTAAAAATCTTAGAAGATTAGAATCAAAACAAGAAAGGGGCAAGATTAGATTGAAGAAGTTCTAAAGAAATCTTATTAGATCAATGTCAGAATAGTATGAAGCAAGGGTACAACCAGAATATGTAGTTGAAGAGATAGTTGAGGAGAAATCGCTTAACTCGTAGTAGGAAGTTGTTGAAAACGATGGAAATTTGCCAATGGATAGTTTTGAATAGGCTTTTGAGGATGTTAAAAAGGAATATCTCATTACTGATTATAATGAAAAAGATAGAGTTCTTAAGGATTCTTGGTTTTAAAAAGAATGAATAAATTTCGAAGATTAGTAGATAAAATTATAAATTCAAAATAATAGAAATAAACAAAAATTAATATATTACTTATTTGTTTTAAATATTTAGTTTAACACCTAACTATGACTATAGGGGTTTTGGGGTTTTGGGGTTTTGGGG
>CCKQ01005854.1:0-16674 GCA_000751175.1 Stylonychia lemnae
CCCCAAAACCCCAAAACCCCAAAACCCCAAAACCCCGCATCTAAAAATTTTACTATAGATTTGATAAAAGGAGAAACTAAGTAAATAATCAATTCGAAACTTCTAAATTTAATAATTAGTGCAATTTTAGTTAGATAGCTTGTTTACTTAAAGAATACTCTATTCTGGATTTACTATAATATTAAATTTACATTATGGATAAAATCTCAGAATTAAGTAAGCAAAAGATTGACGATATCGCCAATGATCCAAACATGATTCTCTCCGTAGCCATTATCAATACAATCAATGTATGTTCTCTCATTTGTCTCAACTCATTTAACAGTCACTAGTCGATAAGAATTAAGGCTCTAGCGAGGAATCATCGAGTTAGTAGTAGCAATCAAAGACAAGTAAAACAGATGCCCGCAATTAGAATTCTGATTCAAGCAATACTAACCCCGCTCAGGCTCCACCTAAGCCTCAAGAAGTAGTAGAACTCGCCCCAATCTAAGAGATAGCTATAAAGCTCAGATCAAGGAAAATGCTGACTAGAGATGAGTTAGCACTGCTAAGTGTTTGCATCTCTTCTAAGTTCAGCGATCTAAAAGGTATCTATCTTTCATTCTATTTTCTAGTTAATATTCTTTAATCATACTTATAAACAATCATTTACCTATTGACTTTAGAGGATCAAAATTTAAGCGAGACTTCGAAACTGAAAGATATTCTAACCATTATCTATTACTCCATCTTAAACACTCACTCATACAGCTATTGCTAGAATTTCCTAGGTAAATATCTATTTATCCAAGCTAATCTCAGTTTAACTATGATTTTAGAACGTTCGACTCACTAAAAATTGTGCACTGAAATGCTAAACTTGGTTAAAAGAGTCCTAGAGTTAATTACTGTAAATGATACTCCAGATATCAAGTAATTTAACCAAACTCTTCCAATCATCTTCAAAATCTTGTCTACTTTGGAATCCAAGTCTGCTTATGATGAAGCTCAGTACAGATACCTTCGTGCTTAGGACCTCAGAATCGACACTTACTCACTTGTGTTCTTGAATCAATACATGATTTAGATGGCTCCTCAACTTTATGGAATTCAGAAAAATAATAAAGCTCAAGCTGTAAAGGTCGAAGAGCAAGCCCAGAGCATTATTTAATTGAATGCTGGAAATATAGAAGTCAATGATAATGACTCTATTGAAATGTGCTTAGATTTCATGCCTGTCGATTACATAAATATGACCAATATGCTAAACTAGCATCTTTAAAGCAATCTTATGATCACAATTAAGGATGAGGAGATGTCACAAGTTGATGAAGAAGAGGAAAAAGCAAGATAAGGAGAAGGAAGCGAGGATTTCATCCAAGCAGCTCAAAACAACATTCATAAGCTCAACATAATTGATCTTTTAAGCAAAACAATAGAAATGGTAATTCAGAAGGCACTTGAAGAAAAAGATACATTTTTAGAGTTTGACTCAAGCCTCCTTCCTAAAATTCTAAATTAAATTAAAATGAAATAAATCAGAACGTATTAGTTCGTACCAGTTCTGACAGAGTAAATGATAGAAAAAGTACTTGAAAGCCAACGAATTTTGATTGATCAAAGCAAAACCTAAAATTCTGAAATGGAAATTCAACCCTTAGGTACTGATTCAACACAAATTGAAACAACTATAAAAGCAAAAGAAGAGTAAATAGTGAATGCTATCTCAATAATAGCTAAGTATGCAGAATTCTTATGTTAAGCAGGAATCAGCTAGGAAAATGAAAGTATTGCAAAGCATCTAGAAATGAATTTCCAAACAATTATTAAGAATGCTGAGTGCTTTGAATATCTAATTAATCTGATAAAATCTGATGTAAAGCTTGCAAGGTAGATGAGATCACCTATACTAAGTTTTATTCAAAGTATACTGCAAAATTTTGTGAGAAATTAACAGTTCTTTAATCAATTGGAGCATGAATAGCAAGAAGGATTTATTATCATACTAACAAATCTTGTGAGAGCTATTTAGAGACTTGAAATAGTAGGGGAAGCTAAGCCTGACAAAGAAAAGAAAAAACCAAAGCCCTAACTTCAACTCAAGTAGGCATCATCTACACCAGTTTAAAGTTCTTCTACAACTATAAGAACAAGAGGTCAAATAAAGAAGGAAATAATAACATCAGCACAAAAAGATTTGACATCATAAGTAAGTAAAGAAGAGACCAAAGAAGAAGAGATGAAGGATATAAACGAGGAAAAATAAAAAGACACCATCATTACTAAGCAACAAATTGATTTAAAAACAATCTTTAAAGTAGATTTAAATGATACCCTTAAAAGTTGTTTGAGCCTTCTGGTACTATTCAGTTCAAGATTTATCAACTACACTTTAAGCTAAAAAGGGGAACTTGAATTAAGTAGATAAATAATAAACAATTTACTTAAGATATCCTAAAAGCCTAATCAACTTATAACGAGATTGGTTTATGGAATATTATCTGAGTTTACAAAATCCTCTATTAAGTTCTCTGAGAATACTAAATTAATGATTTCTTAACTACTAGATAAAAAATTATCGAAATTTTTAGAATCTAACGTTTCAACTGTATTTGCAGCTAAGTTAATGATCATGCTAAAAGGCACAGAACTTTCATTCGATTTAAGCAAGAAATTTATCACTAATTAAAAGTTATGGGATATCAAAGGATAAGCACCCCAGAATGTTCATGAGATATATGAAGGTACCAATTTAAACAAATACATCATATTCATCCTCTCAATCCTTAACATTGAAGGAGATTAAAAAAAGAGATAATAATTACTTGATTAGATCTTCATAAATATCGAAAGTAATCAAGCAAGTTTATTATTAAGCATTCATTAGCTTTAATTGATGCTAATAGATCCAGTCCACATGGCACTTTTGAAGAAATGCGTTCAATAGTACATTGCAAAACTTATTACAAATAACGAAATTATAGAAGTTCAAAAAATGCTCTATCGTTTAATTGAGAATTTCAATAGTTTAGTTGATCCCCAAAACGAGAGTATATTCAACGAAGATCTAATTGCTCAAAACGTAGTATATCTCAATCAGAATTATTTTGTCTTAAAGCTGAAAGAGTTTCTTAAATCAAGCTCAAAGCCTGATAAGATTAAATAAGTTGCCTACAAAGTCTTGAAATTCTCCACTCTATTTGAAAAGAATTAGCGTAACATTACATTGAAGGAACTGCTTGAAAATCATTAGAGTGATTTTAGAGATTCTCAAGCAAATGCTCTGCTAAATCTAAGTGTCAATAAGTATCATGATCAAATATAGAAAAAATTGAAAGATCAGCAAGCTCTAACAGAGGAAGACTTCTTGACCATCAAATTAATAATAGAAAAACTTAGTGACCAAACTGCCATTTCAAATAAAATATAACTACATATTCTTTAAGATACATACGAACCTAATGCCAAAAATCAAGAATTTGGATCTTTACTCAATAGTCTAGTTAATTATGGCAGTAATTCAGTAAGAGTTAAGATTTTCGATAAACTACCATAAATGTTGCCCGAAGAGAAAAAATTCATGCAGATGATTACTGATCCATAGCAAATGATGAAGAATATTTAGACAATAGTGTCCAGTGAATCTGGAGAAATACTCTATGCTCATACACTTCTGCATAGCAATGATCAACATCAATAATATCTTTCTTCTCTTTTACTTCTCAAAGCTCTTTTCAGAACTCTAGAAACTATTGTTAGAGAGGTCAAGGGTGAAGAGCATGCTTAAATGAGGAATGCAATTTCTACAGCTATTTTATAGCAATCAAGAATATACCCTCAATTATCAATGTCAGAGCTATCCACCACAGTTGACTTAGAATTTTTAATAAAGCTCATTAATGAATTGCACGCTTCTCAACTAAAATCTAATGAGCTAGTCAAACTAGTAAATCTGGACAGGAGTCTAAACTCATTAATGATGATTTATGATTATATCCACTTTAAGCAATTAGCCTAAGCAGAGTCCTCAGTTCAACTTTTATAACTTTTACAGCAAATTTAAAATGAACTCTCAGGTGTTCTTAGTACGGCATAATTCTAGTAGAAAGCAGACAAACAACTTTTGATAAATTATCTTACGACCAAGAATGAGTCTGAGCATTAGTATATGAAGCTCATATTCCAGCTTAAGTAAAATGGAAGAGATATTCCAGGCTTGATGTGGTAGATAGCTACACAGTTTCTGAAATAGAGTTTTAGCATGCAAGCCCAGTTATCCTTACAAGATGATTCTTAATTAGAAATGATAGAAGGAGACATCAGTGAAAAGAAAGGTGGGGTTTAATTGACAATTAACTTTAGTCAAGGAAGTAATAGTAGCAAGTAAACACCTTCGAGAGGCAGAGGTACTAGAAAACATTAAACATCAAAACCAACTTCACAGAGCCAATAAGTAAAGGATGAGGAGATGAAGTAAGTTGAAAGTGAGGACCAAGCAAAACCAAAAGCAGGAAAAGAGCCGAAGATCAATGTTGTTGCTTAAAAGATGCTTTACTTCTTAAATGATTTAATGGACTACGATAAATCTTAAGAGGCTACTGAGGAGGAAAAATCTCTTTCTCAGATTATAAGGATGGAATTCTTAAATGCTACAGGTTTAAATGAAGATAACTTGATCGGTTAGCTTTATAAATTAAAGCAAATCCCACTTCTAAAGAACATTCTGCATAGTTTGATCTCGTTGAATAATGATTAATAATCGAAGTAAATACTTTCTACTAGAATTCAGCAGTTGCTCATCAATTTTATTGAATAAAAAGCCAGCAATCAAGACGAATAGCAGTTCCTTACTCTAATATTAGAGCTAATCTTATTAATATCTGACAACAATACTTAAATAATCAGCTGTATCTAAACTCATATATTGAATAAAAATCTATGCTAATCTATAACCTCTAAAGTATAAATTCTTGATTTCATGACTTAACTTGGACTAGCTCAGTTCTCAAAAGTTTCACAAGATAAAATTGTTTATAGCTAGGAGTAAATTTAAGAAACAAGACTTAAAGAACAACTTAAAAAGATGGAAGAGTAAAAGAAGAAAAAAGTTATCTAATCTTAGTAGTTATAAAATGAAGAAGAGGCCTTAGCTAATATAACCAGCATGGTTGAAGCATCTAGAAAGGATGCCAAAAAATCTCAAGAAAACAATGTAGAAGGTTACAAGTAGTCATAACTAATTATGGAAGATAGTAAATGCTATGAGAAATATATGGAGAAGCCAGAGGATATTTGTACTTATACTTAAACTAAGAAGGATTTTAAAAATCAGCATTGGTATTTCTGCTACACTTGCGACTTGACAGAGAGCAATGGAATATGTGCAGTTTGCGTCAGGAAATGTCACAAAGGTCATTAGGTTACTTATTCGAGAAAAAGCAACTTCTTCTGCGATTGTGCTGAATCAGGAAAGTGTATTAGTCTTAAGCCAAGTGCTCAGGCTGCAAAGCCAAAAGAGTAAGTATCATTGTACATTTAATCTATATAGGGGAAGTTTGAATGCAAATGCCAAGCCATTTATTCCAAAAAGTAAAGAGAGACCGCAGGAAAGGTCTAGTTTGTTTGGAAACCCACCTGAAGTTGACAGTGCATTTGAGGGTCTTTAGATGCCTTCAGGATTAGCAAGATTTATACCTAACAACACTGGAGCAGCTGCTTTTGGATTTAGTAGCTATAGTCCTTAGTATCAATTGGATGGGGAAGAAGAGGATGAAGAGGGAAATTAATACCACTTTTTAGAATAATTCAAAAATTCCATCCTTGATCGACCTTAAAATTCAACTGACTTTATCCTTTAAAAGATTGGATTGAAAAATGAAATAAGAAGAATAGAAGGTAGATATCTTGATAGCGAGAGTTCAGATGAGGAGTAAAGGGATGAAAATGACGACAATATAGACATCGGCCATTTAACAGGCATTAGATAGTTGAAAGATGTTTCGAAGCTCATGCAAATACTCAAAAAAGATGCAAAGTATTCTCAGCCACCTCCAATGTTTAGCAAAAACCCTTTTTCAGGAGTAGGAGGCTCTGGATTAAACTTGAATAGAGATGAGCCAAATAGACCACCTCGAAGATAATCATCTTCATCATTATCACAAATGACCAATATCCTACCTCTTGAGGACCCACTCTCAGATGCAGGCTCAACTCCAATTCACACTCAGCAATTTCAGCTTGGTGAGTCACTCTCTCATTCTTCTTAGTCGAGTGCATCGAAGCAAAAAGATGATGAAATGGAAGACTCAACTTTATATGAGGACGCAAGAAATGCAGTCAAACAATAAAGGCAATATTTCTTGGAAATTTACACTTAACTTATTGGTCAACTGGATGAGCAAATTAATAACTTTATTGAAAGTGATTCAAGAGATTCTGATGAAATTATGAGTTCCTTCTCTTCTCCAAGGAAATTAGAATCAAGAAACTAAACTCTGGTTCAAACTAAGAGCTCTACTAAAGTTATCTAGGATATGTGCACAAATAAAAAATCTCATAAAGACAACACATTCAATATAAAACTCACAGAAACCTCTAAGCAAACAATTAACATCGACTTAAATTTACTTCACGTTGTCGATTCTAATCAAGATGGTCTTGTTGCTATCTGTGAAAAGGAGAGCGAACTAGCTTTTTATCCTAGTTCATAATTCTTTGAGGAGAACTGCAGATAATAAGCAAGTGATCAGTTCACTTATGAAGTCAAAGAAGGATAAGAAGTAAGCAAAGTTGAGACTTACAATCAATTGGGATTCAATGTTTTACACTTGAAATTCAACCCTGCCTATCCATAATACTTAGCTGTAGCTGGCACTCAAAGCGTTGAAGTTCTTACTCTTTCAAAGCAAGGAAAAGTAATTTCTAAACTTTCAGTAGACTTAATGCTCTAAATGATTTCCAGAGAATTAACTATTAAAAATATCCACTGGCTACCTGGTTCATAAACTATGATTGCAGTTGCAACTAGAGATTTCGTTAAAGTCTATGATTTAGCAGAGGATAATATTTGCCCTATTTATAATTTCTAGTTATTTAATGGCTTCATCACTGACTTTGCTTTTGGAAAAATGACTTAGACTGATATCGTTGGTAAAGTTAAATGCACTGTATTTATCACCTCTTTAAATGCCCAAGTCTACTTCCATGAATTTACATACAAGATTCAGTCTTTGCAAAATCTTAAAATTGATGATGAAGTCATGAGAGATTAATCTCAAGATCAAGGAGCTAATTCAGAAGTAATTTTAACAAGAGTTTTAAGCTTCGACTCCTCACTTAAAGTAACAGAATCAATGAATTGCGTGTCAGTTTACTTTAGTAAGCTTGCTGATGTGCTGATAATTAGCATGACTCAAGGAGTCACCATAATAGGCAAGCCTAACTTTGAATAAGGAACATTTAATGGATTCTACATTAATTTCAATGAAGATTCCACTAACTATACTGGGAACACAAAGACTCTTTAATAAAAATATGGAGATAATCTAGTATGCTTTAAAGATGTGGAATGCTTGCCTAATGAGAGCAGTCAAATCTCCTCTAAGTATTACATCTAAGCCATATCTAGGAAACTCAATAATCTCAATAGTGGAATCCCTGTTCTATTAGAAATAAGTAATGATCTGGTAAACATTAACTTTTTGAAAACAACTTCCACTAGTACCTTAGTTCCTTGCTTTGGATTAACTTACTCAAAATGTAGCAACAAAAACTATCAAAGCATTCATAGATTGATAAGCATTTAAAGTGATGGTTCTTCAGTGGCGTTCTCAGTAAACCCTCTTTGCGTTCTTGTTAATAAATAAGAGACTTAGGGCGAATCAATTAGCAAGTTCTTCATGCAACAATAACTCATAAAGAAGTCTGATTTGCCAAAAGAAGTTAAAATGCCAGTTAATTTCTTTGAGAAAATGAAGAACGTTTATACCGACTCTAACCTCAAATCTAAACTTTCACTTTCAAGTGATATAGTCACTCATCTAAAAACATCTAAAGCCACAATCGAGGCACTTTCTAAGAATTCAAATCAGCCTTGCATTGCTGAAAGTTCAAAGAAGTCTATGAAGATGAACATTAAACTCGATATTTAAACTGATCATGTTCTAACTGGAATTAGAGTAAGAATAGAGTAGCAACCTAAATTATCACAAGATGTAGGTTTCAGGCTGTTCCACAGACAGATCAAGTTAAGAGCTAAATCTAGTTTGTTCTTTTTTGATATTCCGTTTTGTGATGCAGAAGTCATTTTTGGAGCAACTAACGTTATTGAATGCGAATTCATTACTGAGGATGTTGCAAGAGTTCCCATTAGAATATATTGTATTGAATTCTTCGCTCAATCAAAGAAAGAATTTGGATTTAAGGATAAAATTAAAAGACTGGAGAGGCTAACTTAAGATAAAAATAATCAATTTTCCTCAAAAGACTAAAATATTACCCTTGATACTTAATTAAAAAATGAGATGCTAAAGTCCTCTGGCAATCCCATTCTATCATGGAAAGAAAAGCAAAAATTACTTGGTGAAGTGGATGAGAAGTAAAGAAATTTGATACTTTCACTAGACCTAATTTCTCAACAAATTGATGTATTAACTTAAAACGACCAAGTTATTGCTTAAAATCTAATTGAAAGACTACGAATCTTGATGAAAGAGTAACTTTATAACGACAAAGGCAAGTAATCTTACTTTTCAAAAGCAGTCTAGAGATGCCTCATAAAACTTTTAGAAAACTAGAACCCACAGCCGAAATCAAACTAGAAGAATCCAGGATTCTATTAGATCAAGGACGAAATTATCATTGAAGTCATTTTGAGTAGATTAAATTCTAATGCAGTTCACAGAGAGTAATTAACCCAAGTTGAGATAAGATTTTTCTTAGATAAGCTTAACAAAATATATTCGAAGCGTAATTATAAGCTATTCATGGCTATTGAATAAGACCCTAATTTAATTTAATAACTAGTCAGATCTTATTTTGAAAGTTACAAGTCATCAGACTCACATACTTTAAAGGATATCTAGAATCTTTCCAGCTTGATATTCGCTAACTACTACTTCTTGGTAAACTAAGGATTCGAATAATAAGATAAAAACTTAAGAGCCTGCTATACAGAAATATATCAAAGAAAAGAATTGGAAAAATTCTTCTATATTCTAGAGCCAATGCTAATGCATCAAGATGAAATCATTCAAAAAACAACAACCTCATCAATAATCAAAATTCTAAACTAATACTCTTAAACAGTCCATAAATCTATTCAGCTTCAATAACTTCCACTAATAATAATTAAAGACAATAATCAAAATATCAAGAGGCCACTAATGATTAATGATGCTAGTCCTCACTTTATATAGTTCTTGTTAAGTCTAGTGACAATACTTAAAGACTAAGCAGATCTTCAATATTCTCTTGCCTATAAAGTAATTAAGCTCTATGAATCTAGGTATGCAAATCTAGTCTCTAATAATCCTTTAAATGAATATTTACTAGAATTTATTGCTAAACCTATTTCTGAGTTCATCATTAAGTCATTTGGATAAGTTAATGCTAACCAGGATTTATATAACAAATAAAGTCTTGACTCAGCTTCATACTTATACACAAATCTCGCTTTTGTTAATTTACTTATGATGCCATAGTCTTAGGGTTTAAATAGACTCAAATCTAGGGCACAAAAAATTAGTTTAATGGATAGGACAGCACATACTGTCATCAATTTCATACAAGAGCACTAAGAAGCTTAATCAATGCTCTCAGATTTTGTAATTGGAATCATGAGATCCTATGAAAGAGGATTTAAAAGTGGCCAATGTTCTTATGTGGTTGAGGTCTAATCCGGCTTCGCATAGGATGTGAAAGAAAATCTTCAAAATGAAAATATTGGCGGTACTGGTGCTAGATTACTCAGACCAATCAGAGAAATAAAACAATGGAAATGGCATCCTATATTCTTATAAACTGACTATCTCTTTGAAGTTTTAGATAGGAAAATTCCTGCCTAGGTTCTTATTTTCTATTTAAATCTGATTTCAAAGCTTCAATAAACTAACTAAGTGAAAGAAAAAATAAGCCAGTCTATTGTTGGACTCTGTTTCTCCAAGCCTGCAAATGAATTCTTAAAGAAACTTGGTGAGGCTGCCGTTTTATAGGCACAGATTCCTTTATCTGCTGAAGACTCTTTAATGAATGAAGACTCAAAGGAAAAAACAGATCTTCAAGAGACAATGCTCATACAGCAGCTAAATCTTGAATCATCATTTTAAGAGTTCTATGATCAATATGAACCCATATACACTCGATACATTAAAAAGAAAGGAGTTATTTAGTTCAATGCCCTATTCTAAATTCACAGTATACTCTAGAATATTTGGAATGCTGCTAAATGGTCTCCTAAGTTCTGGAACAAAATAGTTTCTGAGAACTAGAAACAATCAAGAGATATTCTTAAAATGCTAATTGAATCTTCATACGCTTTAAACGAAGATAGCGCTTCACTGTGTCTTGCACTATGTTGCTTGTCCTTTGAAAATTCAGAAGACCTACCTTTTTCAATCGGCAAGACTTATACACCTAACTTCTCATGCGATTTGTATTAAGTACTGTAACCTAATTAACTTGGAAAGAAATATGCTATTGATAATATTGATACCTCAAATCTCGATCTAAATAAATTCATAAATAGTTTATTATTGGGTAGAAATTAAAATTAACTAAGACAGCTAGCTGCTATCATAATTAAAGGAATTTATGAGAGTGAAAATGGCAAGATTGTAAAACTTCTGCTTGATTAGTTACCTGTTTTGAAATCATTTGGAGTTAATGCTTAAGAATATCTTGCAGTTTTACAGTATGTCATAAATAGAGAAATTCAGATGGAAAAGATAAGTAACTAAGATGCTTAAGAAATAGTAGCTGGAATGAAACGAGAAATCAAATTTAATAATCTTTAACTTACTTCTCATCCAAACTTAGTCATTTATTCAACTCTATAAAAATTAAGCTCATCAGCTTCAGCTAAGAATGAGACAATAATTGAATAATTAAAAGATTCAGGTAAAAGTCTTTTTGGAGGGGGGGCTAACGCTGGATTAACTGTATTAGCTAAAGGAGACAAAAATAGTAAAATTACCAATCCTTATATGCTTGAGAGTGAGGCTTGTAGCAAATGCTATGAACAAAGAGCTTCGCCTTATAATGCTTACAGAATGAATGAAATGAAAACTGAGCATAAATGTACAGACTCTACACTTATTTACAAACTTAATACAACTTATAACATCAAGCAAATTCAAATGAATATCAGTGATATCAGAGGTGCTAGGGTGATCAAAACTCTAAATATTCATATTAATAACAAGTAAGGCATTGATCTCGCTGACATGAGAAATAATTGGAGTTGCTGGCGGTTGGTTAAATCCGTAGAGGTTGAAGTAGCATAGAGAGTAATTGATATAGACTTCCCTCTTCCAATTAATGCAACTAACATACTATTTGAATTCCAAACATGTGCTTTGTCAAAACCTATTACTGGAAAAGAGAAGCCAGGTCATGCAGCAAGTTAAAACCAACAAAATCAAGAAAAAGGAAATGTTACTGGTTTAGATACAGTATTATAAACTCTATCAAAGGATATTACTCAAAAGATTGGCTATCATATTTCTTCAAATTCAAAGCAGCTTGATGTCATTTAGAGCAACCCATTTGAAAAGGAGAATATGAATTGTCCAAGATGTGGCAAGCCTGTTTAAGGGAGACATGGAATCTGTAATTCTTGTGGCGAAAATGCATTATAGTGCACTTACTGCAGAAATATTAATTATGAGAAGCCTGACGGGTTTTTGTGTAATGAATGCGGGAATTCTAGATTCATTAAGTTTGAATTCTCATTCACAGCAAAGCCTGGATTTGCTTGCGAGAAAATAGAAAATGATGATATGAAAAATATTGCCACATAATAAATTGATTAGAACCTGCAATCAGCTTAGTCGAGTTACTAGCAATTAATGAAAATGAGAAATCAGTTTGCTTCGGAAATTCAAATGGTTAATGATGGCTATGAAGGTAAAAATTTGAAAAACTTGATAGAGATTTACAATGATGAATGCACAGCAACTTACTAGAAAATGATGAGAAGTTTGAATAGCATCAAAATACTTAGAAGCGAAATAGATAAGTATTAACTGTAATCATCTTCTTCAACTGAGGAAGAATCCTCTGATAGCAGATTATAATCCTTAAGTTCATAATAAAGCTCAAGTTAATCTTAATGTTTCTCTTGCATCTAAGAATAGCTAAGATCTTAACTTAATTTCATAAAATACACTTCCGATAGTCTAAGAATACAATATCTTGATTAAGGTTTTGTAGACATGCTTTATGAGAATAACTTAAGTATGCACAAATAATCCTTACAAGAGCCAGCTAAGAAGGCTATCTGTTCTTTAATATAGAATGATTAAGAGAGATGCATGAATATATTCAGCAGGATCAATAAAGATGTGAAGATTAAGAACGAAAATGTACCAGCCCATCTACTTTAATAGACTCTTAAATTCTATTCAGATTTAGTGCTTGAAATGATTAAGACTCAGGAAACATTGAATTTAGCTGCAAAGGACAATTACCTAGAAGAACTCTATGTTAAATACTGGGAGATCCTCATTAATTCAATATAAGAATCTAAGGAAAATGCTTCAATAGCAAGTCAAATAACTGCAAGTCTGATGAAGAAGCTCCTAAGCTTCTTCTAAGAAAAGAAGAACTCAAAAGAACCATAAAAACTAAATATGATTACATCTAATGTTCAAGATTCTTACTTGAATCCAGTGCTAGATGGCTTGATAATGCCTACTTCAAATCAAGTGAGAGAGATCTCCAGAGATATTATCCTATTATACATTGAACTAAACAAAGATTGCAAACACACTTTGTTGACTCAAATTCTGGATAAAATTGATGAACTTTTTACTCAATCCTCTAATTCTACTGATCAATACTTTGAGATACTAAATAACTTACTGAAGGAACCTATAAATGAGGAAAAAGTTACATAGTATCCAGTATATTTCTAAGCTTTTGAAAAGCTATTTGAACTTGTAAACAATGAACTAGAGAATTTGCAATTCCAAGAAATTTAGAGAGTGCAACTCGGAGAAGATGGATACATGCCATAAATTTAAACAGGTCAATTATTAGCTAAATTAGTTTCATAATTGGCATCAATTATTAAGGATTCACTATTCCTTAAGAGTAAAATCCAGACGAACGTGAGTCTGATTATCAAGAGTTTCCTTAAAATCAGAAAACTCAACCTTGTCAAGAATAAGCTTATCTCAGATAGTGAAATTGAACTTGAAAAGATGTTTAAGGAGCTTCACTCAGAAAAAGATGAAGATAAAGAAAAATTCATTCTTGAGTGTATGAAAATCATAGAAGATGGTTCGTGTGACATGTAGGAAATCAGATTCCTACTTGAAGAAATATGCAAAGTTATAAATCCAGTCAAGCCTGAACCTGAGTATCACCTAAACCTTCACAAGGCTCCCACTCAAGAGTTCTATTTCAGAGGTAAGATGAGTAAGAATCCATATACTAGCACATATCTTGGAAAGACTATGGAAGATGTCAGAAATAAGATTTGCAAAGAAATGGAAATGGCTGAACCTGACCTGCTAGAATTGCTAGTTGCTGGAAAGATTGTAGGCCTTAACTTAACCATTAAGCAAGTCTATGAGCAGATTCACTGGCCAGCATTATGCAAGTAAAGGGATCCAGACAGTTACGAAGTTCCAAATATAGAAGAAGCTCCTAAGACTAGCTTGGCACCAATGAGTGTTATCTTTAGATTGATGGGAATAGATGGAGAGGCTACTGAAGATAGAGTTGAAAACCTTGTTGATGAAAGTGAATTAGAAACTAACCCAGCTTAAATTGAAAAGAAATATGGAATAACTCAAGTATTCACAAAATAGTTTGACAGCAAGAGAAATCAGAATTAGCAAATCAATGGTATTTGTGTGCTAATAGATGTCTTGTCTAGTATTCAACAACTCTAAAAGTAGAGATATCTGGCTGAATGGCTTTTCAACTTAATCTCCTATATTGTCAAAATTAAAGTCAACAGAAAAGCTTTTGTTCATAACAGACAGACTATTGGATTAATTGCTAAGAGACTGTTTGAATCTGTGGGAATGTAAATCTAGATCGAGGGTCAGAAGGGTCAGACCTTATTCGACAATATTCTTGCCATTTTAGAATGCATCGTATCAGAGGTTAATTAAGATGATGAGCAGTAAAGTAGTTTGATTGAAAGAATGGACATTGATAGCTAAAATGAGAACTAAGAGGCTGCAATCCATGTTGAGATATTCATTCAGATAATGTCTGATGCTTGCAATGAAATGACTGCCAATCTAATTCCAATCGACAAAACATCCAAGAAGATTAGAGCTGTCTCTAAAATTCTACCTTTCCTTATCAAAGCTGAAGATACATCTGCAATTTAAATAATCATTGATTTCTTAGAGGAATCAATTTAAAAGATTTCTGACTTGGACAAGGCAGGCCTTCTGAACAAAGAAAAGCTAGAGATGCAATTCAATCTTGAAAGAGTTATTGAGATACTTGAAAATACTACAGTTTAAAAGAACTTTATCAAGGATTCAGTACTTTAATGTGAGTAATTGATTCCTAATCTTCTTAAATTCCTTGCTGAAAAATCACTTGTAAACACCTCAGATGAAAATGCTCTGAATCAGTTTAAACTTGGAAATTAATACGGCATGAAACTATTAAATGCACTAGTCAAGAATCATCCTTAGTCATAGAAACTTCTACAGAACTGCAAGGTTTTAGATCTTATCTATTCTCTAACTCAAGCTAAACACAGAGAAAAGGTCTACATTTTATTGGCTTAGGACATAATTGAAAGTCTAACAAATAAGAACAATCTAAATGATGCTTCAGTTAAAGACTATTTGCAAGGAATTATTAATAGTCAAAACGAGGAAAAGAAGAAGCTAGCCTAGAGAAAGAAGGAGGAAATTATGAGGTAGATGCAAAATAAGAAAAATGCCAACAAGTTTATTAAGCAGATCGAAAATGTCTAGTTATAAGAAGAGACTGGTCCTAAATGTATTGTCTGTCAAGATGGATACACTAAAAAGCCTACCGATATTCTAGGCATGTATGTGTTCAGTAAAAAAGTGAAAATCACTGAAATATCGGAAAGTAACTAAGGATTCATAAACACCCAAGGCTACATTACAGTGACACATTCCAATTATATTCATTTCACTTGCCATCAAAACGCATACAGAGCAGATGCATCGTTGAAGCAACCAAAGAAGGAATGGGAAGGTGCAGCTATTAGAAATGATCATACCAAGTGTAATAATCTATTCCCTCTTAGAGGAGGTAACCTACCAGAAGACTCTTACTATTCTATGGTCGAGAAATACTTTAACTTGCTCACAAAGACCGTAGGATAATGTGATTCAGACAAAGTTAAAGTAGTCCTTCATGATTTTAAGATACTGCTAAAGAGACTTGCCTATGAGGACTCATTCTCTAGAGATTCATAAGGTGGTGGACCAGAACAAAATAGTCATTTGATTCCATTTATGATTCAAATGATAGCTCATATTCTAAAGTATAATGAGCAATACAAAGATCATAGTGATGATAAGACAGTAACTTACATTTAGGAAAAGAGACTAATTGAATTTTTGGAATCAGGAATTAAGAAGAAATAAGATTTCATGCAAAAGCTGGAGGAGGAAAAGAAAGTAGAGGAAATTGAGGAAGAGGAGAAATTCTCAGAGGATATGAGTTCTTGCCAGGATGAAGATGACGCATAGGAAGGAGACAGCCAAATGAACCAAATCAATAACATTAAGCTTGATTTGCTTGCTTTCAAATTAACTTAGGCATTAGTCTTCACATAAATGCCAAAATGGGAAACAATGAAATCTCAGTTCTTAAGCATAATTCTTTGCACTATTGCAGGCATGCGTGATGACAGAGGTACAGGGTAGGTTCTTAAGCCTACAGGTTAACAATCAGATTTTGCAACAGGCAAAAAGGTGCTAACTATCTCAAAATTGTAAGACTAAGAGATGCAAGAAACAGTAGAGGCTGTAGGACAGAGACGAAGAAGATTGTCTAGTGACAATAAGATCGAGCTTGTTCAAAGGTCTTTATTCAGACTAAGACCATTATTGATTCAAATGAGATTAGTAGACTTAGTGAAGTAAAGATGGGATGGCAAGAGATTAAGTTTGCTCACTGCTGAGTCAAAACTGAGTCAAGATGAATACTTCTCAAAGCTAAACAGTGAGTTGATAGGAAAGGGCAATCTATAGGAGAGCATCTAGGAATGCGATGAAATATTCAGAGAGTATAAGGAAAGAATGTTGAAACTAGCAAGTGTCGAAGAATTCTTGCAAGACTTAGGAATGCTTGAAGGAATTGTTAAAGATTATGGAAGTGTTGAGTCTTATGTTCTCTCTCATTTCTGATGAATTAATTTATTAATTTCAAAAAACATTTATAAATTTCAAGTAAAGCTGATTTTCTTAAACTCTATAGAATAATAATATCTTGGGGTTTTGGGGTTTTGGGGTTTTGGGG
>CCKQ01005861.1:0-12645 GCA_000751175.1 Stylonychia lemnae
CCCCAAAACCCCAAAACCCCAAAACCCCATAATGCTCGTAAACTAATAATCAAGTAATAATCAAGAGAAAAGATTTTATTTATGTTTTATAGAAACTTAAAATAGATTTCAATTTAGTTAAAATAGTGAAGGTATATATTTAGGGTATGAATGACAGAGAGTTTTTTGACGAACTCCCAAGTGTGTTTGCTCATTCTGGTGATTGGAGTAGAGCGACTCCAGCAAGAATCCACTTGTTAGCATCAGATTCCTCGCTTTCCATCTTGAGGTTGGCAGTGAAAATGTAGGTTGGACCTCTCATGCTGGTCACGTAGACTGGGCATTCGTAGTATCCAGCCTCTACTCTTTCTCTGAGTCTAACGGCTGTGACGTGCATGATGGGCACTTCTGGATGCAACTCCTTCAAGACCATATCGGTAAGGTAACCTTGCTCGCCACCTCTACCATATTCCCAACCGGCTCCTTCTAAGAAGAATCCATGGACGTAGGCTCCTGTTTCAGCATTACCTTGCAAATCGTCAGCGTCCTTGGTGTTAAGAACATCAGTCTTGAGACACATATCATCTAGAGGAAGCATCTTCTCTCTAGCAGTAACCTGCATAATGGCAGTCAAGAATGACATAGGGTTGAAGAGACCAGAGATCCAAAGAGATTTGGGTGTTGTCATTTCAGTTGACCAGGTTAATAGTTAGTTAACTCTTTGTAAGAGATCGAAATACCATTCAGTTAAGGACTTCTTTGAGAAGTAAGCGTATTTCTCCCAAGAGTCGTGGACTCTGTTGAAGGCAAGAGCGTTAGCTAGACCTTCCATTGCATCAGTGATGTTAAGTTGACCCTTAAGACCAGCGTCTAGCTCGTAAAGTGAGAATCTGATTGTACCAAGAAGGGTATTCATTCTCTCGCATTCCTGAATACATACGACTATGTATGGAGACTTGTCTTTGACTCTACCAATGATATCAAGCATGGAGAAATTGGGTGGTAAGGTTTCTAGGAACTTTCTAATGAACTCCTTAACAGTTTCTTCCTTCTTCTTTCCACCACCGCCTGCGGAGCCTCCTCCTTAAACAGTTAAGATAAGGGAGAAGAGTTGTTCTCCTTGAGTAGTCAAGTATCCGATTTCAGCATTTGGATGAAGACCAAACATGTTAGGTGACTCTATTGGGAGTTTCTCTTCAATATACTTTCTGTAGGCTTCTCTATCGAACTTGAGTGGGTCTGGTGACTTGAAACCTGGAGCGCAAGTAAGTTGCATACCATTCAAGATTTCAGGTCTTACTAGAACCTTAAGATAGGTGTTGTTTGTTCTTCTATCCCAACCATCAGTAATGTGACCACCATACATGATCTCACCATAGATGTATCTGAGATCATCGTAGGGTACCTTCTCGTACTTAGTCAAGTAGTTGTGGAGCACATCACCACAAATTTGTAGATCACCATCATTGAAGTTGTAGTTTCTAGACCAACCTTGAGATCCGAACTTCTTTCTTCCGAGGATAAGTGAGTGGAACATACAGAGACCGAATAAGAGGGCCTTGAATTCTGATAGCTTGTGACCTGCAGCTTTTTCGAAGTGAGCTTCATCGAATTGAGCGAAAGCTCTTCTGATGTTGGCCTTAAGATCCTGAGGTGATTCATTAGCGACCTTGATAGCGTTCTGCAAGATAGACTCAGGAATGGTTTCATATTCTGGAAGAGGGGGTGGCTCTGATGATACGAAACATCTGAAGTTAGGATGGACGTCTTCACAGACTATTTCAAGATTTCTCTCGAAAATCTTCAACCAACTCTACATGAGATGCACGTTTTGGAGCATAATCCAGTGACCTTGCTTTCCAGCATTATGAAGTGCCTTGATGGCAATATCTTCTTGACCTTGTCCCATGGAAATATTGATGAAAGTTCCTTGTTGAATTGAGACTCCGTTCTTTCTACCGACTCTTTCTACCTCTGGAGTTGGATCTACTCCTGGGAAGAGCACGAAGAAGACTGGTGTTTGTGGGTTCATTTCAGCATAAGTAGTGAAGATATCGAATGGAACCTGTTCAATGAATTGCTCTCCGAGGTTCTCGAACACGAATTGTGATAGAGCGCCAGACAATCTATCTGGTCTCAGTGCTCTCAGGAGAAGCAGTCTGTGGAACAAGGAAACATCCTTGAATGCTCTTGGCAACTCAGCAGCTTCAGCTTTCTCTTCAGCGTACCATTTTCTCCATTGAAGTGCCTCACTTTCCATTTGTGAGATGAGGTTAGCGAAAAGCTTAACATTTTCAAGACCCTTGACAGCAGCCCAGGCAGACTCAGGAATGAACTTGAGTGACTCAGCTTGGTTGGGGACATCAAGTGCGACTTCTTTCTTGATGAGGGCCATGACTTCGTTTTCGTCGATCTTCTTCTTTCTGACAAGAATTCTGAGGCAAAGCATTGTGGCTACCAATAGTTTGTGCTTTTCGAAGAGTCCTCTTCTAGTGTAGTTGAATCCTTCATAGGTGATGCTTTCAGTCAAAGCATCGACTCTCTTGTTAAGAGTTCTTGGAGTCATTGGCTCGTCTTCGGCTCTATCCTCTTCAGTTGGTTTGTTTTCTCCTTCTTCTTCACCTTCACCTTCAGCAGGCACTTCCTTCTTTGGATTCATTCTCTCAGCAACAATATCTATAGCTCTGTTGACGACAATAACGAATGAGTCTAGTGAGAACTTGTAGAAGGAGTGAATCTTATAGAGTTCGTTAAGCATGAAGAACACCAAGGCTCCTCTGCTGGCAGCTGGTCTGTAAGCTTCCGAGGCATCATTAATCATAACCTCTGTTACCTTAGCAATTTCTACCTTCTCTTTGATTTCCATTGAGATCTTCTTGGAGTACTCAAGATTTTCAATAAGTTCAATGTTCTCTAGAATATCACCTTCTGATGTGGCTAGTCTGAAAAGCAAATCGTTTTCAAGTTATTTCAACTTGATCAAGAACTCGTTTTGTTGTTGGATAAGTTCTTCCTTTTGAGTGGCGAGATCTGGTCTTTCTTTCTTAACGACCAAGGCTAGAAGTTGATCTTCAAGACCAGCCTCTGTGACAGTGAAGTTAATCAGAGCGCACTCAGCTTAGATTTCAGGAGGATAATGAGGATTTGATAGCTTAGTGTGCATGAATAGCTTGAAGTTGTTATGGAGAGTAAGCTCCTTATCTCCCATTCTGATGTATCTACTCTTACCCTTCTTAATGATGGCTCTGCTGTAGACTGGTTGGATGACAGCATCGATGTTGTTTTCCATATTTTCAATGAGAACAGACTGACCAGCTTCGATGGCGAACTCGAGGGTCTTGATCATTCTGTTGTTGTTAAGTCTGGTGACTTGCAAATCGTTGTTCTTTTCCTTTTCTTTCAACCAGGTGATACCTTGCAACTGTGGATCGATGATGAGGGAATATCTCTCTGAGTTGGTAAGGATAGCACCATTCTCTGTTGAGACTCTATCAGCTGGAAGTTTCTGGTTGTTCCACTCGGCAATGGTAGCCTCATCGGTAAGGATGATGAGTGGGTTTGGATCTGGGGACATTGGGATCTTGTTCTTCTTGAAGAAATCAATGAATCTGTTGTTGGTAATCATGTCTCTGAATTTCTTGTTGAATGGACCTACATAAGATACGAAAGCACTAGCAAGTAAGACATCACCAGTGATAACGATAATCTTCTCTCCAAGGTCAATAATGGCTTGATTCCATCTTTCGCTCTCACTTCCGAGGGCGTTAACCAATCTCTGAGCAGAGTCAAGTCTTCTAGCGCACTTCATGGCTTCAGCTTCTGCAGCGTTCTTCTCGTCCATAGCCTTTTGGAAATCAGCTTGCAAGATAGCTAACTCGGACATAAGCTTAGCGACTAAGGTATCCATCTCCTCTTTCTTGGCATTAGCTTCAGCTAGTTTTTGTTGGGCAGCTCTCACGGCAGCCTTCTTGGGCTCGACTGATACGAACACATCGTAGTACATAGTAATGTTGAGAATCCAATCGCAAAGACCTCCAGCGCATGATGACTTATTCTTAATAATTGCTGGGGTGAAGTTTGGATCACTGATGGTACCTCTGATGGCTTTGAAGTTGTTGCCTGGTACTAAATCCTAATCGATCTTCTCCTTGAAACCTTCAAGAGTGGTCAAAAGTTGGGCTGGGTTGGCCATGACACTGAGTGAAGTTTTCCAGGTGTTTTCAGTCTTCAGTTTACCGTTCTTATCTACTGGCACGTTTGAATCTACTGTACATAGCAAGTTGAGCACACAACCGAACACATTTTCAATATCCTTAGGGGGTGACTTGAGGGCTTTCAAGTTTTGGAAATCTTTCAAACTGAGACCTCTGAGGGCTTCTTTAGCCTTTTCGACCAATGGGAGGGCTTCATCAAGATCCTTCTGCACCTTTGAAGACTCTTCTTCGACTTCAACCTTGATCTTAGAGCACTTTTCGGCTTCAGTGTTGGCAATATCACTTTGAGCTTCGACCTTAGTCTTTTCCTTTCCGACGACTTCGGCTTAGGCATCAGCCAGTTTCTTCTTTTCTTCTACCTCGACTGAGAAGACCTTCAATTCTTCCTCTAACTTAGACACAATTTCTCCAGTTTCTTGAAGCTTAACGACTCCAGCTTCGTATTTAGACTTGTTTTGCTCTAATTCATCCTTCTTCTTTCCAAGCATGACCTTGAACAGTTTGATGAGTTCGAGGAAAGACTTGGGTGTGGTGTAGACATATCTTCTTTCTTGTTCGAAGATCATGGCAGAGAACTCATTCACAGTTCTGAATGAGTAGGGCATGAACCTGGTGATTGAATCTCTTACTTCATCACTTTGCATTTCGACGTCTCCCAAGAATTTTGAGGCGACACTGAGAAGGGCATCCTCAGGCCAGGGGTGGAACCAATCGATCACAGTGCAGTTGACCAGGGCGGGGAACTTTCTGGATCTGCTTCTGAATGACTCTCCGACTGGGGAGAAGCAGAGGCACATGTGGAGGTTCTTCTTGACTCTCTGGATGTAGTAGTTCCAGCAGTTGTCTTTGTTATCAATGATACCAGCACCTTTCACAGCTGGTCTGATGTTGTTGACAATGGTGTCCTTGTCTTCAGTGGCGAAGAGATCAGCAATCTCTCCAGATGAAAGCAAATCGTTGATGAACACAAGGAATCTCTCGTTGGTGATTTGACCTTCAGTCAGCAAGAACATAATACCTTCGTCCTTGAGACCGGCTTTGTTGTACATTACTTGCAAGTCAGTCTTTAGATCATTCAAACCATAGGTTGATGAGATCATAATAGTTGTTGTCAGATACATACAGATGAATGATGAGAGCTTGGACAGTGATTATTTACCTGAACCACCGACTCCGACAAGTAAAGCGTGACCACCATCAGCAGCAATAATTCTGGTGATTCTACAGACGTGCTTCATGGCGTCTTCGAAGAGCACGAGGTCCATCACTGGGTTAGTATCGTTGTACTCTCTAAGTGCTTCTTGAAGTCTCTCACTGAGTGCATCGATAGATGAGAATTGATCGTAGAGTTTCTCTTCAAGACCAGAGACGAATTGGGCGAACACAAGGGCATCAGGGTTGGCTCCTTGGAAGTACTTGGTCAAGTTGTACTTTGCGAATGATTTCTTAACGAGATCAGCAACAATGAACTTGTAGGTGGAGATGTTCTCTTGACTGGACAGTCTGTCTCCATAGATTCTTTCAGACTCGTGGATCCAAAGCTTGATGAGGTTATCTGGTTCCTTAATGGCTTCTGGCTTGGCAACCAAGAGACCTTAGAAAATGTTGGTCAAATGTCTAACGTTGAACTCATAATGGAAATTGACGGCAGTCTTTCTGAAGTTTCTCTCGACTTCTGCGTGCAAGTTCAGAGCAGTCTTAATAATTGGCACGACTTGCTCTTGAATAGTTCCCTTGAACTTGGCGAAATGCTTAGACAAGAAAGTATTATAGATGGTGAAGAGAGAGGTTTGCTCTGGGAATGGAATAGCTAAAGTCCAGAAATGTCTTTGAAGTCTTGGGTTGATTTGGAAAGAACCAGCAGTGGGGTTCATGCAAGCAGTGTACTGAGTGTTCTTAATGTCCTTAAGGGAGAGTTTGGCTCTATCGTACCAATGCTCGTAGTCCTTGTGCTGTCTCACAAGTGAGATGGCAGTCTGAGTGTTGTAGGGATCGAGTTCTGGCATGTTGAGATCATCAATGAAGTAGATCAACTTGAATTTACCTACTGGGGCATAAGTTCTACCTGCCTTCTTTTCAAGTTGTTGCTCGAGAATGGTTTGGAGGAGCATGGAGTCAGTGTAATAGTTGAAGTTGACTATTTGCTGGATGTATTGATCAGTAGTGGTGGTCAAGTCGTTCAAGAGACCTTTAGAGATCTGAGTCTTACCGCAACCAGCGTTACCGACAAGCATAGGTGAGTGATCTACACCAATGAACTGCTTCATCAAGAATTAGGCTGAAATAGTGTCGACTGTTGGAACAGTGTAGTTTGAGATACTCTTGCTGGTATCAATGTCCTTTTCAATATCCTTGGTTTGCATCTTGCTCCAATCTTCGAGTTTGGTGTTCTCGATATCCACGAAGTAGTCGAAAACTGTACCTTTGTTGGGGAACTTGATGGTCTTCCACTTGTCCTTCCACCAGTTACTGAATTCCTTTCTGTAGTCGTGGCCGTCTTTCTCTGAGAATCCACCTCCAATACACCAAACGCAAGCGAATACGAATACGTACTCAATACCCTTGACTTCTTGTTTGTCCATGATGCTCTCAAGGAGTTTACAGATAGAAACAACAATTGAGATTTCCATAGCTGGGACGAGGTACTTGAATGACTTCTTGACGTGAGTGAATGTCTCTGGGATATACTTCTCGAAAAGCTATTGAAGCATCAACTTAGTCTCGTCATTATACTTCTTTTGAGTGATCCAAGATCTTTGGAAGGATCTCCATTGATAACCGAAAGAATCTGAGATGAAAAGGATACCAGCTCTTGATACAGTAGCAGGGGTTGCGAATCTCAAATCTCTGATTTCGAAGATCATTCTCATGTGTGGCTTAAGCACAATACGTTCGTTTGAGGCGAGGGTCAGAATTTTGTTATCGTCCATGACAGAGTTCATAGACTCAATCCAGTTAGCGTCCAAATCTCCATCAAGAATAATCCACTTGGGGTTGTTATCTGCCAACTAACTCAAACTTCTCATAGTCTTAGACAATAGACCATCTTTCCACTCTCTTGTTGCTAAAAGCACGACTCCATAAAGCTCATTGGTTGAGACGACCTTTGGATCTAGATCTACATAGGTAGTCTTTTTGTTGTCCTTATCTTGAGCCTTTGCAAGAGTCTTCCAGGTGCCTGATTTACCAGATCCTGGATTTCCCATAACGAAGACACAATGTCTAATTTCAAGGAGCTCTCCAAGTTAGACGATTTTAAGGATGAACTCTGGTTCATCATGGTATCCGAGCTCGCTTGCAGATTGTCTAATAAGGGCTTCGAATCTCTCATCTCTCTTTCTTGGGACATTAATGCCTGGGAAAAGATCTCCGAGTAGACCGAAGAAGATGTCAAGATCATCGGCAACAATCTTTGGAATATTGAAATCTCTCAAGGCTCTCATGAGAAGAGCTTATTCTTGAAGATGTGGTTCAGCTCTTTTGAAGGCACCAGCCACGACCAGTACAGACTTAATGGCTCTAAGACCCCAATCATAATGACTTTGTTTGGATAAGAGATCTCTACAGAGAGAATAGAGGGTAGTGAACTTCTTAGCGAGAAGCTTGGCATCGACGAAACCTTCAGCCATGAGCATGTTTTCGCAAATAAGTTCGAGATCTGGTACGACGACAGTAATGGGTCTGAAAAGGGCTTTTAGACCTTCGGGCAATTCAGATCTACCAAGATAACCTGGATTCATAGTAATGAACACACCACAAGTAGGGTCGAGCATGATTTCGTCTTCTTGAAGTAAGAATCTATCTTTCTTTTGCTTGATGGCATCAGTAACTGACTTGAATTGGACTGAACACACAGAGAGCACTTCAGGCACGAGTCTGTTGAACTCATCGAAACATCCCCAAGATCCTGAGGCTGCAAGTCCTTTGAAGATACCTCCCATGCCTTTGTAATCCATTTGATCTGAGCAGTTGAACACATACACAGCTTTACCCATTGCAGAGGCGAGATCCTTAGTTGTTTCAGTTTTACCAGTTCCGGCGGGACCAGCTGGGGCACAACCCATTTTCAAGTGAAGGGCTTGAGTGGCTGTCACATAAATTCTATCAGTAAGTGGGGTGACGACAAGTCTTGGACCGTTACCGAGATACTCATAACCATACCAGAATTCGGCATCAGCAATCTTGAGTCTGAAATCAGCAGCAGCGGGATCGTAGTAGGATTTCAATTGTGATTGCCATTGGAACTCGTCAGATTGGTGGACCTTTTCGACGACTAGTTTATCAATAATATCTCTTGAGTGAGCATCCATAGTAATCATACACATGATCTTTTGTCTGACTGCTTTGTCTAGATCACCTTGCACCATCTTAATCAAATCAGTAAGAGATTGAACTTGGTCTACAAAGGCTTTCTCCATTGATTTAGGGCTGCTCTTGAGTTCAAGGAAACTAGTTTCTACGTTTCTAACCCAAACGCATAAGTTAATGAGAAGGGTGATTTGAGAGGGATCAATCTTGATCCAGTCAGCTTTAGGAGTAACTTGCTGGGTGGAGATACTCTTTCCTCCAATGTGCTTGAGTGAGTTTCTCATGGTGTCAATGACATCTCCGAGATAGTTCTCGACCTTGCCTACTAGCTTGAGTGGCTTGGAGAAATCGACGTACTCCTTACCAACACAGGTCTCCATACCAATGGCTTGTGGTCTGTCTCCATCGTCCTTCAAGTGAAGGGTTTCGATAGCCTGGAAAATCTTAGGCATGTGGACCATGATCTTCTTGGGGTTGTTACCGTTTGAAAGGATATCGAGTAGATCAGCTGGGGAGACGAAATAGAATCTGGGGAAGGCTCTTCTCTTTGAGTCCATGAAATCATTAAGAGCTTTCTCGCAGAGAGTAAGTTGCTTTTGCACTTCTTCTAGTCTTGCCATAACATTATCTTGAGTTGAAAAGATAAGAGCTTTTTGTTTTTGCTCACCATCCTTAAGAATAGCCTTGACTTCTTTGTCGATTCCAACGAATTTCTCACTTTCCTTGGGGAGTTCCTTCTTGACCTCCTCTGAGTGGATGAAGAGGTTTTCCAAGAAAGACCAGGATCTTTGTACTTCAGCAAGCAACTGAACGATTTCAGAAATAGCTGCTAGTGACTTCTGCCAGTAAACGCACTTGTCTTCGAAGGTTGAGAGATATCTGGATGAGAACATGGCAGTAACAGCAACCTAGTTCTCTTCTAGCATTTCGAAGTTTTCTTCTGAGAGCTTGATAAGCATGACATCAGTGTCCTTGTGTCTGTTGAACTCAAATACGATATCCTTCCAGGTCTCCTCTAGTTTAACTAGGGTCTTCTCCATCTTGGATTCTTGTCTGGCTTGATCTGTGATTTCTTCAACGTCTTCTTGATACTTGTTCAAGTTGAGGTTGTAAACGTCTCTAAGAAGGAGTTTGTCATCAACGTTGAAGTCCTTTTGGACCTTGTCCTTTATTGCTTTCCAGTGGCGGGGTCTCATAGCTTCATCTCTAAGTTCAGCAATAAGGGGTAGGAAAACGAGCCATCTCTTGATGTCTTCTTGAATACCGAGGTAAGCGTTACATCTCTTGTCGACCTTCATTTCTTTAAGGAACTTGAAAACGGTCTTCACTTCTTCTTCCATGTCAAATGGGTTGGTGTCGATCCACTTAGCTTCCATATATCCTGAGAATGAGTTTTGGCAGACGTCGATGTGGTCCCAAAGAGTTACCATGCTTTGGATTTCAGCCTTAATAGCATCAACTTGCTTGATTGAATTGGTAATGAGATCTGGGTTACCGAACTTTTGGGCGTTGTATCCGTAGTCAATGAGTTTCTAGTCGAATTCAGCAATTTCCTCTCCGACTGAGCCTAGCTTTTTCTTGGCTTCAGTAACTCCAGTTTTGTAGTAGTAGAAGTCTCTCTTCTTGAGTTCGTTGGTGTATACTCTGAGATCCTCCTCGAATTTCTTGATCATAGTTGTGGTCTTTTCGTTCTCGTTGCTAATGAGTGGTGAGATTTCCTTTCTGATGTCCTTAGCGAGCTTCTTGAGTCCTGCCCACTCATCAAAGAGTCTCTTGATTTGCTTGAGTTGGGAGTCCTTGGCAATTTGGTGTTCGTGGAACATTCTGAGGGACTCATCAAGGCAGTCAAGTCTGAGTACGATTTCATCATTGAGGGTGAATACGCAGTCAACGCTGTCTTTAACTGAGATAAGTGTTTTTACATCTTAGATATTCTTGTCCTTTGTGGAGGCTCCCTTTGAAGTCTCACTAATAAAGCCGTGAATTTGCTCCAATTCAGTGGCAATGTACTTGCCCATTGCTGGACCTGTGAGGTTGTTGACATTGGCAGCTGACTTTCCACTGAAGCTTGACTTGTATGGAGATCCTCTTAAAGCGACCATTTTACCCTTGTCATCCTCAAATAAGATTTCAATTTTGCATTCAGCTTCTTCTTCAATCATATACTTGACGACGTATTAACCATCATCTTTATCGACTACTTGGCATGGAATTTCCTTAACCTCTCCATTGTTAGTTGCCATAATTTTGACTTAGAAGTTATCTCTTCCTGATCTTCTGTTCTCTCCTGAGTCATTTCTAGCTTGAATGACAAACTCTGTTTCATGACCAACGGCTCCCTCTGGTAGGAGACCTGGACCATAGGCTAGTGATTTGTAGGCTCTAGTGTTCATGAAATAAGAGAAGGTAGACCATGTGGTGGTTAAATCTCCACCTTGGATTGAGAGTTGAACTATTGCTTCTTTTGGTCCAAACTATTCGTAGCTTGGAGTGACACAAGTAAGCTCAGTTTCTGAGACATAGACTCCAGTTACTTCGACTGATTGCTTAGATGGAACATCGACAGGGTTCTTTCCGCAGGTGAAGTAGACTTTGATGTTGGCATCCTTGAAGCCAACTCCCTTAATGACAACTGGGACATTACCTGAGAGCTGACCAAGAGCTGGAACACATTCAGTGATGGCATATGAGGGACCAACAATCTTGCTGACGTTCAGAGCGTAGAGATCATTGAACCAACCGTTGTTCCAACCACCGAATATCAAGAGTCTTGAATCTTTGTGATCATAAGCCATAGCTGAGTACTCTCTTGGGGGTGGTTATACTCCTTTGTTTGGACCATCAACATCCTCTGGTTACATAGTAGTCCAATGCATGGTTTCAATATCAAGATAACAAGCAGTGTTGGTGCAGGCTCCGAAGTTTCTTGGACCTCCTTCTGGGAAATCACCTGTCTCACCTCCGAAGATGAAATATTTCCATGAGGGAATAGCTTCTA
This sequence comes from Stylonychia lemnae, assembly GCA_000751175.1. Taxonomy (NCBI): domain Eukaryota; phylum Ciliophora; class Spirotrichea; order Sporadotrichida; family Oxytrichidae; genus Stylonychia; species Stylonychia lemnae. The sequence goes on from CCKQ01005861.1 coordinate 11,500, forward strand.
CCATAATGGCGCTATGATTCCATCTTGGGATGTCATTGTAGATGTCTGGGTCTGACCATTCGAGTGTGTCTAGGTTGAACAAAATGATGTTGTTGTACTAGGTTTCTGAATTCCAACCACCGAAGCAGTAGACTTTTCTTCCAATTGAGAAAAGGGTGTGACCTCCTCTAGGTTCAGGGGGGTTATTAGCGTATTCAATCTTTTCCCAGTGATGTGTATCTAGATCGAATGAGTAGAGATCGTTGAAGGCAACTCTGGCATAGTTTACACCACCATGACCTCCGAAAATGTAGACTTTATTGTCGACGATTGTGGCACCTGAGTTTGCTCTTGGGGGAGGAGCGCCTGAAAGGGACTCTTAGTTCTTTGGAGTAGCGGGTTCGTCTCCTTCCGCTCTTTTCCATGTTAAATTTTAAACTGTTAGGAACCAAGTATCATTAAGTCTTATCTGAGGGGTTGAATGTCCTCCGAAAATGAAGATCTTGTCATGCTTAGGGGTTGATATGGCAATATGCTATGTCCTCGCGGGAGGGAGCTAATCGCCAGTAAACTTTTCCTTGTACCATGTGACCTCATCTGTAGAAAAACATTAGAATTTAATCACGAAAAAAAGATGGAAAATTTAGATCATTTTTTGAATGTCAGTTAAACTTACTTGTTCCAATTTTCATAGCGTAGATGTCGTTGCTGGGGAGGATCTTGTGACCCTTCTTCATGTTATGATTATCAATTCCACCATAGAGGAGGTAATTGAAACCTCCTACATGGGTGAAGGAGTGACCAGACCTAGGGGTCGGGACATCTCCATTGTTTTTAAGTTTTTTCCACTTTAAATCTTCCGGCTAAACAGAATGAGGTTAAGATTATGCTCAAACATCAGGGGCATATAAGTCCCTGAAGGTCCTTAAGGACTAAAGTAAAGGGGAACTTACCATAAGTAATACGTTGCAGATACGATCTACTTATCTTCTTTCAAATAAATTTAAATAATAGTTAAGTATTTACCAACCAATATATTAAATTTCTTAATTAATATCTTTAAATGAACCTCAATCGGCTCAGTGGCTGCTAATGCTTTTATTTATAAATTCAAGACATTATCAGAATATTGACTAGGCGGGGTTTTGGGGTTTTGGGGTTTTGGGG
>CCKQ01005993.1:0-10451 GCA_000751175.1 Stylonychia lemnae
CCCCAAAACCCCAAAACCCCAAAACCCCTTCATGCATTATAGATTGAACAATGATTCTGGCTGATTAAGCAATTAATTTTATTATTGAATCCCAAAATGGAAATTACTTCTAATGATCGATGCTCATCAAATAATTCAAGGCATATAAGACTCAGAAACTAAAATATGCTTTATAATATTAAAACTAGTACTCCTTCTTCCAATTCAAACAAGCAATCTTAGTAAGGACTGCAGTAAAAGGTATATTATAGTAAAAATTGAAAGGAATCTGCTAATGATTTGATAGAATCTCTAATTGACATTAATAATTCTAATGAGCAGTCACATTAATGAATGATGTTGATGTTGCAAATGCAGCAATCACCATCTAAAAAGATTTTGAAATCAGTCTCATCAAATAAACTCAAGAATAAAAGCCCATTCTACAAAAATCCCGAGAAAGATAGAATGAAGGAAGCTATCGATATGTATATCGCCTATGTTAAAAACAATAATGCTCCTCCATAATAATAAGCGAATCTTAATAAAAAAGCAAGTGAAAGAAAGGTTGCCTCATCTTCTATTGGAAACATCTAAAAAACATTTGATGATTGAACATTTTCAAAAAAGCTTAAGCAGCCAGTCAAAAATTTTGAGAATCTTGAATAGTTAAGAAAATTTTTGAGCAATGAAATCCACACAAAAGTGAATTTGAAGCACGATACACTGATTGATAAATACTCTAAATGGAAAGTCAATCAAAGTTCAAATAATGAAAAAGTTACATAGTTTTCAAGCGCAGCAGAAATCTTAAATCAAGCCAATGATAGTAAAGTTGTAGCTCAAGTTAAGTAATTGTTTCCAAGTATATATTAGCAGAGTAGAAATCCAGCAGGAGAACAATTAATTAACGATAAAAATGAAACGAAAATTAAGAACAACTAGTTTAATTCTATCCTGATGACTGAGACAAAAGAATCAGTCCTGGAATAATCAGGTCCAAAGTTGAAAGTAAATGGAAGTTTAATATATGAAGAAGTTGACCAAACAGTCGATGAAGGAGACAATATAATTGACAGAGAAAGTAAAATAATTTTCAATGTCAAAAAGAAGAAAAATAGCCGCAAAAAAAATAAAAGTCAACTCTCAAATATATCATCAAGAGGAGGAAGAAACCAATCTCTTGAATACCCATAGAATCCTATTGCTTATTCAAATTAAGTCCAAGTTTAAAAAATTACTGATAATAAGATATTGCCTTAATTAAACTATTACAAGTTTTCAGAATCTCCATAGGGTAAAAAGAATAAAGAAATTTTTGACAAAATAGATACCACCTTTACAAAGCAGCATCAGATCACAAAGCAAGAATTCTTTAAAAAGGGTCAATCTAAGAAAAACCAAACAATAAACCTTGAATAAGAACTTCAAGATAAAAAGCTGATAAATAAATTAAAATTAATCTAAAAGCATAACGAGGGGATTCAGGATTTAATTAACTTACCAACTCCGCATAAAATAAAATCTTAAAGATAAAATTTACAATCACCTGAAACTGATGCATTCGAATTGAAGTTAAAGTTAGTTGCTTCAGAAAGCTAGGCATCATTACAGTTGCCTGAATTAGACAAGTAAAATAAGTTTAAAAACTAAGAAAGAGTTCCATTGTCTAAATCTCAGATGTAAGTTTAAAAAAATAAGAGTCCTAGAAAATTATAAGATGATGTTAATCAAAATCATCTTTCGTAATCCTAATCATTAGATGTAATTCTCTCTGCAAGAAATGCAAAATCAAGTATAATAAACAAGGCATTGGAAGGTGAGTCCTAAGTAAAGAAAGTGAATAAGGGGGATAATGCTTAGTTATAAAAAGCAAGTCCAATTAAAATTATAAAAGAAAAAATTCCTCAAAAAAGAGATTCTAGCAACTAAAGAGCTGCTATTCAAAATATCAATACTGATTAGCAGCCTAATAGTAATCAGAATAACACTAGAACTACAATAAGCAACCAAACATCATATTTGTAGACTAGGAAAAATGAGAATACAGATAGGACTTCACTTAAGAATAAGTTTAAGCAGCTTATGAGATTTAATACTAATGAAGACCTCGAGTAAATTGAGTACGAGATGTAAATTCTTGACAAACTTTTGGAGTAAAAGTCTCAACTTAATAAGATGAGAAATGGAAACGGATAGCTTATCAATAATAACGTTAAAAATCAAGATGAAGAGCAGTCTAATACAAAGAGAGGCAAGGTAGTCTTTAATCTATCTAAGAATGAAACAAATCTTATTTATAAAGAAGAATGACCGTGTTATTTGATTCGATGAATATTTAATATGAATGAGTTAATAAAAATTAACAATATTTGATTTCAATAATTTATTAATAATTAATTTATCACTAATTCTTTCCATCTGTATTAAGAAGTAATTGTCCCTCATTAATTTGCTCAACCTCATAGTCATCTATTACTTCATTTTTTACTCCTTTAGGTTGAATAATACTAACTTAAGACTTTAATTGATTTTGTTCTTCTTCAAATTTAGAGATGAGTAGTTTCTTCCAGTCCTATACATTATCTTTGAATCTAAGGTGATTTTTCTCGTAGATCTTCATTAATTCCAAAATGCTGTTGTTTAGCTTCACATCCATCTCTTCAACCAATATGAAGTGCTTAAAAGCACCTTCAAACTACTGACTGAGACTCTGAAACTTAGAATAAAAGCTTAACAAGTCTTTCTTATTCAGTTGATCTTAATTTTCCGATTCAGGGCCTCCTATCTTTTTTTAAAGCTTAGTTAGTTCGAGGAAGGGGTTATAAATATCCTGCATTAATATCTTCTCATAGAAGTGATGTTACTTCTTGTTGAATTACACTAATTTTTCTACATGAAGATTCATTTGAGCCATTATTCTTTGCAAAAGCTCATTTTACTTTGCCAAAAGCTAAAATGAAGTTTCATATCTATTTTCAACCCTTCTTAAGTTAAGTATAAGTTTAGTAAGTTCTTTTTTCTTTATATTTGAGCTTTGAGCCTAGTTTATCAAGCTGTATAATGTTTGCACATCGAAGTTGTTAAATATCTGGTGATCTTGCTTCAGAAAGGGGTCAAATCTGGACATTCTCTAAACTCCAACTCTTTCCCTTACATATTTTACCCATTCATCACTTGAATTCCTAATCTCATTGACATAGTAATTATCTGGTTGGAAATCCATCAGGGAATATGTTGACTAAGAAAACGGTGTTATTCCTAGCACTAATAAGGTGTCTATTCCATCTCTTAAGCTTTAACTTATATCCATAAAATCATTCTGAGTTGGGATAACTTGATCATCGAACAGTTTTCCATTGATATTTATCATTTTCTTAACTAAAACACTGAGTCTTTCTTCTGCCTATAATAACAATAAATATTGAAAAATCTATATACGATTAGTAATTTCTCTTAGTCTAGTCGAATGTTGATTCTCTCGTATAAAGTTTAATCCTCTTTCTGTTTATCAGTTAACCTCATGCTCTTTCTTTTAAGTAAGGAATTTTTCCTTTATAATACAGATCCTGCCTATTTGTTAGGTGATTTAGAAGGATTGCTTTGTCTATCTTCGTAAATAAACTCATTATTTTTTAGCACATTTTAAGAATGCGACTTTCTGGTATTTACAAGAGTCTCTTGTAAGGTATGTTTTAGTCTCTCAATCTTATTTCTATATATGTAATAAAAAGATTGAATCTTACTTTAGATTAAAATCCTTGAATATCTGCTTTAAGGTTTATTCATTGATTTCCTCTTATTCTGGGTCAAAGGCATTACTATTCCTTAATCTTGATGCTAATCCTTCACCTGTTTCTTCAGACTATTCATTTGCATCATTATTTTTCCTCTAGGGTAGTTTATGTGGCCTATAAACAGCTGCTTCGCCCATAATTGCCTCTATCCATCTTAGAACCTTTTAACATTCAGATGCCAGCTTTTCCTATGAATGAATAGTATCTCTGTAAACCTAATTGGCTCTTTGCAGAGATAGAACCTATGATTTAAGTAGTAGTAAACGTCTTTAATCAATGTTTTCTATTCTTTAGTTCTCTTAAAAATCTTACATTGCATGTTTGAATTCATTTACTTACTCAAAATAGTCTTTTAATTCTTAATTCTCCCTTTCTAGTCTACTAATTTTGGCTTTTAGTTAATTAATTTCTGTTTATCAACTTGATATTTTTTGAGCAAACTAATTTTAAAAATGGGAGGGGCTTGTTGATAATACTATCGAGGGCATTGAAGTATGGTGATTAAGTAAGGTTAATTGGCTATTGTGAAGATTCTAACTTAAGAAATTAATGCCCGCATTCGGAGATGTATTAATGTTTAGTATGCTATTTGTTTTAGAATTCCTTCTACTATCCTTTTACAAGCTATGACTGTACTGGTTGTGTTAATTATATGGATTATCATTTACTATTATAATGCTTTATTATTGGGGATTAACAGATTCTCTAAAAGATGGCTTTAAACTTGGTATTTCATTCTCTTAAGCTCGTGATGGTGACATTAAACTAATCCTTGCATCAAATGATAGTAGATTCTTATTGATTCTCGTATCTTGAACTTATGATTTTAGTCCTCTTTCTGGAGAATTAATTGGGAGTTACCTAGATCCTTTATTAGGTGTACCAAGTGTTGTTAACTGATTCGTTGAGGCCACATTCCTCTTTTAAAAGAACATTTGCTAGGACTAACTTCCGGAAGTAATTTTTATAATATTCTACAATTTTTCTCGATTTCTCATTAGTTCTTGATCACCAGATATATTTGATGGTAAATTTTTCGAAGTTGAAGGCTGCGAAACATTATATATTTCCAAAAGATTTTTTGTGCTCATTCTGTTTTAATTTAATTATCCTAAAATAATTTAAATATAAATTATACTTTATATTAAGAAAATAAAAATGATTCCTTCAGTTGTAGGCTATGGTGGTTTCAAATCCTATGGGTATCAATAATCTACCTTATTATTGTTAAATATAGAGACAAGCCATACTCCATGTTGAAGCCAGGTCAAAAGACCTTGGATAGAGATTATTATTCTAAAGCCACAACAGAATAGCCAGATGGAAAGATCGCTTTACAAAACTTCGGAAGATTTGATTCTGTTTACAATCAAAACGTCTCAGACACAATTAAGGTTGGTGACTACAAGGTTCCACTTAAAAATGCTAATACTATGAGTAATATATTAAATTGTGTAATCATTCTTAGTTTCTTACGAATACACTCACAATCCTGATTTGTTCAATCATACTAGAGTGGGAAGAGTTGAATTAATGAGAAAGACCATGCAAGAGGGTGGTGCTCTCTCTTAGGCTGGAAAATCAGCCGTAGGTTTTGGAAATGAGTAGGCTAACAATAGTGAGATGACATCTTCAAAGTCATCTACCTCAATGGCTTCAAAAACTTTAGCTACTTCTCACTGGAAAACATCCTATCAGGGAGTAGTAGAATCAACCCTTTCTCAACCAGCTCAAAGATCTTAAAGACCAGAATGGAGTCTTCCCAGATAAGCTTACAGCTCTAAGAGAAGTTATTTCTAAACTGAATATATGAAATCATTAGGCACATATGGTCACAACCCTAGAGAAAAACTTAATGATCAACATGATAAGATGAGTACTGATTTGCATGAGCTAACGTAAGTTATACTTACCATTACAATTGATTTAATTATTTTATTTTAGAATTGGAACCACCAAGACTACTAGCCATATTCCAGGCTACAATGGCTACTTGCCAAAAACAGACTTAAACCCTACAGCTATTTTGCAAGGATTAGGAGAACAACCAAGAATGACAATAATTAAATAGAATATCGTCGAGAACTATTAGGTTAGAATTCCAGGATATCAAGGTCACAAGCCAATGAGCGTGATCAATGATAGAGGAAGCTTGAGACCTAATTGCTTAACTACTGTTGGAGAGCAGTTCCACTGATCTATATAAAGTGTGACTCAAGTAGAAGAATGAATGCATGCATAATTTTATATATAATTGATCACTATTTAAGAAATTAAAAATATACTCAATCGCTCTTAATATTAAGGGATGCTCAAAACTTTTATATTTTCTTTCTCTTATGTCTATCACTCGCTTCATCATCTGATTCTTCTATCTCGTATTTGCTTTAACTCTTTTTGCTGATTGATCTTTGATTGATAGATGATTAGGACTAACTTGTATTTTCTTTGAGGTGATTTTGATTATTCAAATTGCTTATTTAGTCACTTTAGAGATTAGCTCTCTAGTTCTTAAACCTTTGTCCATATGTTTATTAATCAGAATTAGTCAAGGTTTCTCCTTTTTAGATAACATTCATCTACTTAAATGATGATTCCGATTAAGAGGGTTGTCTGAAAGATCTTTAATTTTGCTATCCAATTCTATAATATGTATTATCTACTTTCTTTTCTTGGTTTGCCTTAACCTTTTCTGCATTATACTTATACTCCTCGAACTTTTTCCTTACTCTTTATTTTTCTGCTTCTTCTATAACTTAAAGCATTCGTGGTTTTGTGTTAGCAGTATTTTTATGAGCATAAAGATCTGGACTAGTATATCCCTACTCCTCCTCATCATCTGATTCTTTATTATACTTACTATTGATATATTTATCCTTTTCATCTTGTTCGATAAATTCCAATTCAATCTCATTCTTAATCTGTTTCTTGACCTCCTTCTTTTTAAAGTCTTTAAATTTATTCGGTCCATATTTGTTTACTCTCAAGTCTCTTCTTTCTTCTATTTTACCTTCTCTTTCAATGTCTTTATCAACATACTAGGTCTTTATACCAAGATATATTCTATTGAATTCATCAAGATGCTTATCAATGTCTTTTCCATTTGAAATTATTTTTCTGAGAAAGTCAGTAGGATTTGTAGTAATTTCAAATTTCCATGCTTCAATAAATAAATCTGTCAAATAGCAAAAGCCAACACATAAAAATACAGTCAAATAATAATGAGGAGACTAGAATATAGTAACCATAGATAAATAAGTATTAGAAAAGCCAGTGTAATTAGAACCCCACATGTATGCTACATAAACTCCTAATGATAGAATATAGATACTGACTAAGTTAATCCATGTGAAATAACGAGATGTTGTCATTAGTCTAAATGTCACAATCTATAAAATATAAGTTAGAAAAAATTACCAAAATAACTGCAGTAAAAGAAGTGATTGAAAAACTCCAAAGGTCATTATTTTGTGCATTCTTCGTGAGCAATGCAGATTTAAAAATATAGAGAGGAATTACGAATACTATTAATGAATGAATTATACCTATCAGAAGCCAATAAATAAAAGTCCAAGTATTAAAGATAACTGATCTTTGGCCAATATAATAAAGAGCTGGCATATATTGCTTATATATAATGCCATCCTTTTCTGGATTGACATCTTAATCAAAAAGTGCTTTTACCATTAACGGAAGTGATGTGAAAAAGAGATTGTAAAATGTTATATACCAATCATCATAAATTGTCTATCCAGAGTATGCAGCTATAAATGCATAAAATACCTATGGTAAAGTGAAGACAATGTTTTTATAGAAGAAATAGAGAATTAAATCGCAATTCCTTATATATGCCAATCTTCCATGTATTAAAATCAATCTCCAAAGATATTTGAATTCACCAAGTGCATAATCACCTGATTAAACTGCTCTCATACCTTCGTTTCCATATAATCCTATACCTATGTGTGCCTCAAGAATCATAGAGACATCATTAGCTCCATCACCAATTGCAAGAGTAACTGTTTTTGGATCATCATCTTTGATTAGTTTAACTACATCTGCCTTCTATGCAGGTGAAACTCTACAGCAAATTACCGCTTCACATGTCTTAGATATCTTCAGGAAATGTCTCTTTATTGTAAATGAATCATCTTCTAGGATATTTTTTAGTGCTCCTGCTTCAATTAGGATTCCTCTTGGTATTTAATCTCTTTGCATTTATTCATTAATCTAGCCTTTTTCATCATTGAACTCTCTCTTAACATCATCAAGATTACTGCATTTAATAATGTGCATTTCTCTTCTTAGTAAATTACAGGAATATCCTATATTCTCTGCAGTCTCTAGTTTGTCTCCAGTTAGCATCCAAATTTTAATTCCAGCGTTCTGTAGATCTCTGATGGTCTCGGGAACTTTGTCCTAGAGTCTATCTTCAACGCATGTTGCTCCAACTATCACAAGATCTCTTTCAAAATCATTGTAAATTTACTAAAGTTACTAATCCTTTGTTAACAGATTTTATTCTGCTTTACCACAATCCTCTAAGAAGGTTTTAACTTCATCTTCATCTAATACTTTCATAGCCATTAATAAAGTCCTGTACCCCTTTACACTAGCCCTTGTTAAGAAATCATCAATTTCTTCCATATATTCTTTATCTAACTACTTTTTATCTAGGCGATCTTTTATAATAGAATCAGCTCCCTTTACGTATAACTTATAATAGCCATCATCAGGGTCCTTAAGCAAAATACTCATTCTCTTTCTGTCTGAGTTGAAATCCATTCTCCTATAAACATCAAATTCAATATTTCTTATCTTCTACCATTGAGTCACTTGGTCTGAAGGACTTCTTTTTGCAGGTTTTTAGACTCTTACCTTTGCAAAATTATCGTTTCCAAAATAAAATTCATAGCCATGCTATTAAGCGAATTCAACTAAAGTGACCTCATCAGGAGAAGGTCCTTAATAAAATATCTCTTCCATTCCATTTGACTTTTTAGTCTCAGGCATACACTAATGAGCAGCTGATAATAGCTTTAAGAATTCAACCACTAAAATTTGCTGATGCATGATTTTATATACAATTTTTCTGGATTTTGACATTACTTTAAAATCACACATTGTTGATGACTCTTCAGTGATATTTTCTCTAAAGAGTACATTCTCAATTTACTTATTCTTGAAAGTATATTATGTTCCTTGCTTTTAGTTGTACCTCAAAACCTTTTATTGCAAAGGCTTGGTATCATACTCCAGCAGATTGGCATCTCCATATAATTATTAACCTATTTAGCAAAGTTTGAACTCCATTATGTTTCTGGTGAGTGTGCCAGTTTTATCTGAGAAAATATAGCCTATTTAGCCAAGTTCCTCATTCAAACTTGCTGATGAAACCTTGGCAGGTCTATCCCTTTCAAGAGAATACATCTCTGCATCATTAGTAATAAAATAAGCTTGAACTGTTTTAACTACTTCGATAGTTACAATCAATGAAATTGGAATCAAAGTATTTAGAAGCAAAAAATATCTGAAAAAAGTCTCAACAAAGCTAGTTCCTAATGCATCTGTTAACTACAGATATTTATAGTCTGAGCTATCGTTTCTGTACCAGTTAATTCCAACAAAGCTAACTAAGAGGCACAAAAATATTTGAATTCCCAATACCAAGATGACTAGTTAATTCATCTTAGCTTCAACTTTGGATGTCTTGAATGTTCCCTCTTTAGAATTCATCATTAATTTCGTTTCATTTCCAGTGTACACTACAAAGCCTATAATCCATTCAGTATTCTTTAGAATTGAACCTTTCAAAAGTAATTAAGTTGCACTCAACGCATAACTCCTCTTTTCGTATTTGAGGTTTCCTGAGAACTCATAAAGTTCAGCATTTGGTAAATCACATTCACACCTGCCTTTAAAAACTGGGAACTTGCCCCCTTTTAATGATTATTTGTCTTTTCTGGCACTATCTTTTTCATTTTAGTTCTTGAATAAGAAATCCTTAGGCTTCAGTCTCTTCTTTAGATTTTTCTCGCCATCGAGACTCGAAGTCTAAATAAAGCACTAGCCGCCTTCACTTGAACTGTCAAGTAGAATCATGTCTGATGCGAACATTGTATCCTCAGGAATATAGAGTATATCGCCTACTTAAACTGAAGACGAATAAATTTCCACCAAGTTTCCATCATTATTCACTTTCTGAACTTTTACTCTGTTAATTTCTATTTTAAATCAGTTATAAGAGTTCATATTTACCTCTATCTTATTTATAGCGAGCTAGATCCTCAACTCCCTCTCTAAATACAGAGACCATAACAACAAAAGCAAATGGTAAAGTCGATGATAAAGCGCTGAAAGGACTGATTGAGGGGAAAAAACTGAGTATAGAAATAAGTAGGAAGTATATATTTGCGAATCGTTTGAATTAGTAAAGAAGTGATAGTGGCAAGTAACTTAGGGCATTGTACTTTGTAGTCTTTATATAGTTGGATGCAAACCGCTGCATTGTGTTTCCATTGCGATCATTTATCAGAAACTCTCTCATTAGATCGATTTAAATTTTAAAATAATCTTATCAATAATCAAATTAGCACTAATTATCATTGAAACTTTATTCTCTACTGATTTATAGACTTTTATATAACGGGGTTTTGGGGTTTTGGGGTTTTGGGG
>CCKQ01006286.1:0-14044 GCA_000751175.1 Stylonychia lemnae
CCCCAAAACCCCAAAACCCCAGAGTCAAATATTCAAATTAAATGATGAGATTTATGATTAAATAAAAAGCTTGAATATTAAGAAAAGTAATTTGTAATTATACAAGTTCAATCATAATATATAAAAACATTCATAATTAAATTCAAAACTTCATTAAAATGAATGCTGACTTTATGAGACTGCTATAGGAGCAAGTCAATAAAAAACTATAAGATTATAGACCAGACTAGGAGAGCTAAATGAGTCAAGAGAGCTAAGACAATAAGTCCTCATAGGGCTCAATCTCGAATTCATTTTTTGAAAACTAAGATGAATGTAATTCAAAGGCCAATAACTGCGAAGTTACAAATGAAACTTTTTCTTATTATGACTATGATCAATACATGCCTACAGAACCGCAGGTTAAATAACCTTAAATTGGTGGAGAATTCGGTCAACAAGAATAGAGAACTCAAAATATCACCAGTAACGATGAAAGAGAATCCTTTCAATCATTTTTTCAAACTGCAGATATTTTTAAAGGCAAGATTTCCTCATCTTTGAATCAAGATGACTAATCACAAAATCCTGATACTATTCTTTAACATCTAATGCAGAGAGGTAGCTAACTGTCTAAATAAAGCAATAAGCAGGAATCTGTGAGATCGGCTGTACCATACAAATGATAAAAAGATGGAGAAGACTAGACACTTACCTTATCTTAAGAAGCCATTATTGATACATTTGATTAATAGCAAGAATGGGATATTGGTCTTATTAAGTTCAGATAAACAATTATTGGTTTTTTAATAGGTATGTTTAGAGAAAATAACAATGAGCCTATGCACTTTGACTAGGTTTAAGAATTTATGGCACCTTGCTTTTAGTTTCTTAGGTGAAAGGAGGGATCTAGATATACTGCAAATATTACAAATTGTATTTAAGGCTCTCTCTTTTCTAATAATAAGCTATTTTGGAAGGACTCTAAAGGCTACTGGAGAATGAATGTAATTAATATAACCAACTTAATTATTAGTTAGGTCCATGTAAAGATTATGAGCATCAAATGCTAGGCAAGTCTAAAGCAACTGGAAGTGTAGCCACTACAAGGAAAAAAGAGGCAACTTAAAGCTTGATTTCAACTAGCTTTATGAAGTCTAGAAACGATAAAAAGCGAAAACGTGAAGTCATTGAAAAACTAGAGTTGATATACTAAAAGATACATTCTAAATTGGATAATCCTTTTAAGGTAAGCACATCAAGTTCTTGAGGAATTAACTTATATATAGACAGCAAAGAAAGTTAGCTCCATAGATGAAGTATGGAGAAAAATGCCTCCATAATAGTAATCTGGCTACATAAATGCCTTCGTTATCCTTAGACCAATTTTGAAAAAGGCTGTTAAGTAATAAGATAAAGTCTAGAGAGCTATCTCAATGCTTATCAAATCAGGGATCTTTTCTAAAAAGAACATTTAACAAGGAGCCAATCAAGTAGATGGGATACCATATATTTCCCATCAAGATGCAATCAAACTTCTAGAGATGGAGGTCTCTCTGGCAAATATGAATGATAAGATAAATAGTGTATTCTTACGAACAAAGGAGAACTTAGATGTCTATCAGCAAAGAGTTTAGAAAGTTTAGGCAGACTCTCAGCAACCATAATGAATTTAAATTAATAAACCGCGATACGGATCTCATCCTATGTAAAAATCTACTTAATAAGAATAATAATTTAATACAAGTTTAAAGAGAAGAATCAATGGTACGCACTTTTCATAATAATCTTGGCTTTTTAGATTCTAGACCTTACCCGAAGAAACTCTTCAGGTATATTAGACAAATAATAAAGTAAACCCCACAACTAAATGAGGCTACAAAAAATTAAGTAACTCACTCGGAGTATATTAACAATATTGATACTTATTGCCGCGATTGAGTGATCAGGTAAAAATAGATCTTTCTTATTAATTTCGAGTTCATAGTTCCAGGAGCAAATGCTCAGTCAATTACTCTGGGTCTGACTTTTTCACCATTAACTGTTGGTTCTACTTCATCCATGACTTACACTGTTACTCCAAGTTCATTTTCTTTTGCAACTGGTGATGAATTATTGTTGACATTTCCTACTTCAATGGTGGGTTCTCTGATCACAACTGCAACCTGCTAATCAGTAAGTAAAAGATTCTTTAGAATGAAGTTTTCAATCAATACTCAATCTTTCAATCAAACTCAAAAATATTTGAAGTAAATATTGATTTTTAGGGAGCTTCAAGTCAATACACAATTACTTGTTCGTATACGACAAACACTATAAGAGTAGCAATTACAATAGTCACTACATCTCCTTCATAATTTAGGATGACTATTAGTAACGGATATCAAAACCCAACATCTGCTCAGAAAATTTCTTCAATTAAAGCAGATATTTATAGAAGTAGTTCAGTTTATGCGACAAGAACCTCTGGTAGTGTGTCATTTACAGCAGCTGTTATGACTACTGCCTCACTAGAATCTTCTAGTAAGATAGTAGGAAACAGCGACGCGACTTTAAAAGTAAATTAATATACAATATCATTTCATTAATAACATAGGTATCATTTACTCCTAAGAATCCATTGCCAAGCACAGGCTACTTGATATTTTCTTTGCCCTTTTATACATCAACCAGTGATCACATGATAACGACTACTTCCCCTACTTGCGCTTCTGTTACAGGAATGAGTAGTTCAATAACCTGCACTTATGACACAAATTCGAGGTTTCTTACTGTGAAGAATCCAGTTAGTTCTTCGACATCAGGCAGCTCTTTAACATTTTCGATTTACCCCTTTAAGAACCCATACAATGCCAAGAAGAAATCATCTTTCAAAATTACAACTCTTGATAAGGATAATTATGAAATAGATTCAGTTAGTAGTTTAACTTTGCAAGTTACTGACTTCGCTACATTCAATAGTGTAGAAATCTACAGATATGATGGAGTTATGACAGTAGAAGAAACATCAATCCTGAATTTTGTACTCAGCCTTAGTTTTCCAGTTGATGCTAGCTGTAGACTTAGAATTGATTTTCCTACTGATTAACCCTTAACAAGTGACTTAGTAAATATATTTGGTGATGAATCCATTATAAAGACTGAAGGTTCTACCTCAATTACTAATAGTGCTCCAACTTACTTTACCTATGATGGATGTCCTAATTTCATTTCAACCACCTAGTCTTAAGGAATGTATGTATACTTGGAAAGCGTTTTAAATGCTGGTAAAGTCAAAGATACCAGTACTTTTACAATTAAACTTTACGCACTTGATTCTGGAGTTGAATATAATATTGCGGAAATCACTGCTGGACTAATTATAACTAAGGACATGCTGTCCACAGGTTCGATTGCAAGCTTCAAATTGACTGCTGCAACAACTACAGTATCTGCCACCTCTTTATATACACTTGAGATTTAGCCATCGCATTCAATCCCAGCAAGTTCAAAAATCAAAGTTAAATTCCCAACTAGTATTTCTTTACAGAATATAATCTGTACTGTATCAACCGTTACTACACCAATAAGCACTGGGTCAAGTTGCCTAGTTAGCAGTAATGTTCTCACTTTGACGAATCCATTTGGATCCTCAACCTTTACAAAAGGTGGATCAGCTTTCTCGTTTATGTTTAGTAACGGAGGTACTAATCCAGACTCCGTAAGAGATGCGGGTACATTTACTGTGTCAACCTATTATACTGATTCAGGCATTGACTACGGTATTGATTCCTCCGATTTCACTAATGTCTTTACTCCCACAGCTGCAGTTCTTACTGCTGTTGTGACCCCAGCTTCCCTTGTCGCTTATAATAGTCCAACAGACTATGCTTTTGCAATAACTCCTGTCTAGACTATACCAATAGGAGGAAAGATTAAAGTAGTATTTCCTACTGTGATCACTGGAACTTCCATTACTACATGCACTTTATCTATTAGTGGAAGCTCCCCGACATGTACGGTCAGCTCAACATCCCCACTAACTGTATCTATAACTGGTGGATTCACAACAGCTTACACCGCTAAGACAACTCCTTTCACTCTTACTCTTGGTAATTTAAGAAATCCAAGAACAACTGCTGTTACAAGTTCTTTCACCATTACAACTACCGATTCTTCAGATAATAAAATAGCTGAAGCTTCAACTGGAATTACAGTTTAGATGACTCAAGTCCCAGATATCACATCATTCGCAGTGGCTCAAGCAAGCGGTGTTAATGGAGCTGCCACTGACTACACATTCACGGTTACATCACCTATTCCACAGCTCTCAACTGATAAGATAACCTTCACTTTCCCAACTGAGATCACTGTTCCAGGTTCAATTACATGCGCTACTGTTTCTAATGTTGGAGCAATATCTTGCGCAGTATCTGGAAGCACAGTCACTGCAACATTTACATTCTCTGGAGGTACTCTAGCAGCAAGCACTGCCTTCTCATTCAAAGTGTCTTCTATTACTAACCCTCCCAGTACAGCCCCGACATCTGCTTTTACTGCAGTTGAGATGAGAGATACTAGCGATGGAAAACTTGCAGGATTTTCAGGTACAGTATTGGTCACAGATACAACTCCAGCAACAATTACGACTAAATCCTTAGATTAAGCTATATATACCTTGAGCACAGCAACCACTTATACAATCACATATACAACTATGAATGCTATGGCAGCTGGAGGTGCTTTCAAAGTTACTTACCCATCAACTGTTAGTTCAGATGGATCAATCACCACTTGCAATGTTATCTACAGCTCTGTAACATATTCAATGAGCGGCTGCACAGTCGATACTACTAATAAGATCATTTCTATTCCGACAGGTTTTACACAAGCAGTAGCAAAGGGAGATTCTATTAAAGTCTAGTTTGGGCCAATAACTAATCCGAGTACAAATAAACCCACAACTTCTTCATTCTCAATACAATCATACACATCATCAACATTTGTCTATACATTTGATCTAGCAACAACAGATTTACTTCCAAACTTTGATTGTACCTATCCATGCAATACTTGCAATACTGGATAGAAAACTCAGTGCCTTACTTGCATACCATTTGCTACCGATCCAGCCTTTCCATATTACTATTCGACTGGACTTTCATGTTTAGTAATATGTCCTGATGGTACCTACAATGACAACTATATTTGCAAAGCTTGTCCAACTGAGTGCAAGACTTGTTCAAGTGCTACAGTATGCATTACTTGTGATACCACAGGCAACTATCCCTACTTCTCAAGTAACTGGTGTGTTTCATTGTGCCCTACAGGATAATGCTCATAAAACTTTATTTGCACATCAACTTGCACTGCATCTCAGTTCACGAGTATTACCATAGTTCCTAGTCCGACTGCAATCAATTCAGTCGGGACAACACTCACAATCACTGCTTAACTAGACACAAGTGGATCAAGTTCTAGAACTACTTACAAGACAGGAGATATCCTATACTTTAATATTCCATCTCCTGGCTCTTTCACAGCTGCCACTGGTACATCATATTGCACAGCGGTAAGTATCTTCATATTTATATTTAGCTTTACTCATTATTCCCTTGATTAATTTATACATTGGATTTATCGGAGATTAATTAAAATTAACTATAGAGTGCAGTGACAGTTCTCACAACAACTGTTCTTTCAGTTTCTTCCTGCTCAATCAACTCAAATTCATTCTAGCTTAAGGTCGGAACTATCTCTGGATCACCATCTAAGCTTGTAATGACTGTACAGAAATTCAATAATCCAGCTTCAAGCTGTGATATTACATCTGTAGCAGCATAGTTGCTTGATAGCACAGGAAATACTTAAGCTTAATATTCAACTGGTAAAGTTACAGGATTTACGGGAGGCACAATAACAACAGCTCTACTTAGTTCAAGTTCACAAATAGTTGGGTCATCAGGCAATACGTTGACAGTATCATTCGCTGTAGTGAATGCTTTGACAGCCGGAGGAACAATCAAGCTGATATTCCCATACTGGAATCCTAGCTCATCTACTAAATTACATATGATATCAAGTCCAACTTGTACTGGAGTAGAATTCCTTTCAGGATCTTTGACATGCACATATGATACTGCAACTTTGACTTTGTCTATCACTACAACTTCTGCTGCTCCCACAGCAACTGTGATTAGCTTTACAGTTACAGGCTTTAGGAATCCATACAATGGAATAGCTAAAAGTGGTTTCACTCTATCAACATATGATTCAACATCTTGCGTGGTTGAATCGATAACAACTCTAACAATTCAAACAAATACAATGGCTACACTTACAAGTGGAGCAATAAGCAGAGTTGATGCTATCTCTACTGTTGAAGAGCTATCCACAATGAAGATGACATTCGTTCTTGATTTACCTACTGACATATCATGCAAACTTGTTATAGGGTTTCCAGCAGATTAGCCCGTGACATCTGCTTTAGCATCTTTTGCATCAGGAACCAATATACTTAGCACTGTGGCATCAACAACAACTGCAACAAAAGATACAGCAGCTTAGACAGCAACTATCACTGGCTGCTCCGCATACGCTGAAAGCGGCTTAACTTCAGCAGTCAACCTTGTCCAACTCTTTAACACACCTTACAAAAAAACAACAAGCACTTTCTCCCTCTAATTATATGCATTAGTTGGCAGTACTTCCTACAATATTGCTGAGCTAACAACAGGAATCACAGTAGCAGATACTATACTAGCAACTGGTACTGTCACTGGGTTTGTCCTTACACCTACCTCCACTGTGATTAATGAATAAACTACATATAAACTAACGTTTAAGCCGTCGCATAGTATCCCTACTAATTCTAAAATTAAGATAACTTTTCCCTCTTCCATGGTTATGACTGATGCCTCTTGCACTCTTTCAAGTGTGACATTAGCCAGTCTTAATCCATCTGCCTGTGAAATGAGTTCTAATGTTCTCACTTTGACGAATCCATTTGGATCCTCAACCTTTACAAAAGGTGGATCAGCTTTCTCGTTTATGTTTAGTAGCGGAGGTAAGAACCCAAGCATTATTGCAGACGCAGGAACTTTCATTGTTCAAACATACGCAACTATTCTCTCAGTAGATTATCCAATAGATGAGTCATCATTTACGAATGTATTCACACCAACTGCTACCTTGCTAAAAGCTACTTTGACAACAATATCTAGCTATGTTACTAATGCATAACCCTCATCCTACACATTCACAATAACTCCAAAGAGTGATGTTGCCTCGGGTTCATAACTGAAATTTATTTTCCCTACTTAAATTTAGCTTACTGATTCAGGTACCTCAGTAACACCAATTACCACAACTATTTCTGGCACTACTCGAACTCTAAGTGGCTGCACTACAACTAGTGTAAGTGGCCTAGTAAATGTAATTTGTTCTGATCCTTTTACATCTGCATTCAATGGAGGAGGAACAGGATCATTCACAATTACATTAGGAGGAATGAAAAATCCAAGAAGCTTAGCAGTAACTGACTCATTTGAGATTTTTCTAAAAGACTCATCTGGTGGGGATCTAGAGGTAATTTAAACAGGAATTACTGCTACTATGTTGACACAATCAGATATGGTTCTATTCAAAGCAGTCCCTGACAGCTTTGTGAATGGGGCTTCAGCTACTTATGAGTTTACTATCTAATCATCTTAAGCACTTTCCAATGGTGATTACATTTCATTCCTATTGCCAACTGAAATAACTCTACCAACAGGCACTCTAACTTGCACAGCTGTGACTAATATTATAACAGTAACTTGTTCAAAAATATCAAGCAGCAAAGGAATCAAAGCTGCTTTCACTTTCTCAGGAGGATAATTAGTCTCAGGTAATTAAATAGTTTTTAAAGCAGGACTTCTATCAAATCCCCCTAATACTTAGGAATCAACTGAATTCGATTCAATATAACTCTATGATAAAACCAACAGTGCACTTGAAACATACAATGACCCAGTTACTATTACTATGACAACTCCAGCAACTGTAACTACTAAATCATTAGCCTAAGGGGTTTCATCCAGTAGTGTTGCAACTACCTATACAATTACTTATAGTAATGTAAACAAAATGGCTGCAAATTCTGCTTTTGAGATTACTTACCCATCAACAGTTACAGTACCTAGTTCTCTCACAACATGCTATATCATGTACAATAACATCAAGTATACTATGACTTGTGCTGTAGACAGTGCAAATAAAAAGATAAAGGTATCAGACACTTTCTCATCAGCTGTAGCGAGTGCTGGCTAATCAATAAAGATTTATTTAGGTCCAATTACTAATCCTGCAGATTCATAAAACACATAAACATTCTAGCTAATGTCGTATACTGATAATACTTTTACTTATAAAATTGATTAAATTACGGGTGGGCTAATTCCAAGTTTCGCATGCACTCTTCCTTGCAAGACTTGCTCAGCTACTGACTTGACTTATTGCCTATCATGCTTTATTGATGTTTCTAGTATAATTGAAAAATACTTTTATAGCAATAAATGTCTCACTGTTTGTCCTTCTGGGTACTATGCTGGAGACTATCAAATATGTACTAAATGTGATGATAGATGCCTAACTTGCAATCAAGCTGGCAAATGCTTAACTTGCAACAATACTGGATCATATCCTAATTTCCATGGAGTAGACAGCATGTGCTATGGAACCTGTCCAAATGGATATTTTGCTAATTCTACATTCTATTGTGCAGCTTGTGATTCAAACTGTAAGACTTGTAATGTCAATGAAACTAATTGCACTTCATGCTATGCTAGTGGCTAATACCCATTCTTAGCTGACAATAAATGCATTAATACTTGCCAGAATGGGCAAGTTTCTATAAATTATACTTGTACAAACTGTTCAACCTAGTGCGTTTCATGCCAATCAACTCCAACTTAATGTTCATCATGTTCAGTAGGATATCTTTATGGAACGAAATGTGTCACAGATTGCCCTTCACCGTATGTATAAAGAGGTACAAAGTGCGTAGGATGTGATCCTAATTGTGGTTAATGTTCTAAAACTGATGTGAACTATTGTGATAAATGCGCTTCTGGATACATACTTTATGATTAAGTATGTTACACCAAGTGTCCAGACGGCTACTAGCCCACTAGTAACAATATTACATGTGAAAAGATTGTTAATATAACAAATGTAACTATTACTTTCAACAAGACTGATGATACAGCCAGTCCTATTTTAATGTACTTCCCCTATGCTTCAACATAAACAGTGCTGGGAGGTGTAGTTGGTGCTGCAGTTTTGAAGAGTTCTGCATCATTGGTATCAACAAATCTTATTGCATTCTGGGGACCTTTGGAATTCATGTCATTTGGTACTCAAGTTTACCTAGCCTATGATAAGTTAAATAGTTCGACGTCTGCGGTTAGTAATAGCACGATTTAGATATAGCAAGTAAATTCTAGAAGAAATCTCTAAGAAGATTACTAACTCTAGACACCTTAGACTAATATTTGGCCATTAGTTTTCTATGGAACTGCATTTGCTTTTATAGTGAAATTTATCATGAACATTATCTTTGGATTTCTGTTCTTCTTAATAATCTTCCACGATCCAGGCTTTAGAGAATACTATGAGCAATATAAATGGACTCCAAAGATCATTTTTGTGATTGGAGTGCTATTTTCGTTCAAAATTTATAGACTATTTTACTCCAGATTGTTTGGTTCTTTGAGATTCTATGTATAATTTGAAAATCCTGAAAGAATTCATAGCATTTTCAATATCCTAACAGTGCTAAATATTGTATTTTCATGTCTCCCAGTTCTTGCAATAGATATATATGGCTTACTAAAGTATGGATGGGGAGGATAATTCTATATTATAGTCATAGAGACCTTAGCCATAACATCCTTGCAGATTGGATTCTAGACTTATGAATACTACAAAGTCGAGAAGGTTATTGATCCTTCTAAGTAACTAGTTTACAATTTCCTGCCAGAAGACTTCCAGAGAGCAGAAGAAAGAATAATGAGAATGGTTGAGGAAAGATTCTAACGATTAATGGATTAGAGAAGGTAAGAGGAGGAAGACAAATAAAGACTTTTAAAGAAAGACCAAGATGATACTTCCATATTTGATCCATTCCCAGATAATGTCTATGCTGACGAAGGATTTTTACCTAAAAAGAAACTTAAGCCTGATTAAATAAAAACCAAGGTAATCCAATATGGATAGGATGCTCAAACTGGACAAGATTACGATTCTGATTTTGAGAAGAGGTTCAGAGCTTAGACACCAGACATAGAAAAAGCAAACTAGAGAAATGAGCAAAGATTCGAAGTGAAGCCGAATCCAGATAATGAGGATGAGTCACTTACAAATGCTCAGTAAAGAAAGAACAAAGGCAGGGAGAAGAAAAGAGGTAGAAAGGACAAATTCCATAATGATATTGAAAAAGACAATCAGAAGTTCCTTTAAGAAGAAGAAAAGTCATCACTTTCCCCTGTGTCTCCAAAGAAACTCATTGAACTCAGAAAATCAATAATCATTGAGGAAGAGGAAGAAAAGTTGCAGAGCATTTAGGAAGAATCACACTACACTGAAAATCCAATTAAGTCTACTGCAATGGACTAAAAACTGCTTGAAAGTCAGATTATAGAGGATGAAGAGCATCAAGAAACTGAAATATTTGAGGAAGAGAATGCAATCGATGGTCCAAATCAAATGTTTGACTAAACAAGAAAGCCAGATGCAAGCTTATTAGAAAGGGAATCACCAATGGATAGAGATTCTTCAAGACTTATGGAATCTCCAAAGCCTCAACAAAACTAGAAATTGCTTGAATCACCAAAAGCTAAAACCTCTCCTAGGATTGATTAATAATAACTTTTAGAATAGTAGAATATTTAAAAGTAACAAGAGTTAGACAAGTTAGAGGAAGACATTGATTACATGAATCCAAAGTTCAAGTCTACTCTTCAGATGCAGAAAGAAGTTGAGATGCTAATTAAGCCAGAACAAGAAGATGAGGAATAGAAGAAAAAAGATAATGAAAAGGATAAAAAGAAATAGTAAAAGAAAAAAGAGTAAGTAGAAGAAGAGGAGGACGAGTTGTATTTAGATAACAACATTCCAAGTGAGATGGGAGAACCAGACTCAGACGATGACAATGAAGTCAGAATTAAAAATATAACTCATCCAGAAAAGAAAAGATTTAACGTTAATGACATTCTGGGTCAATTTGATTAAGATGACAAGGGAAACCCAGTTATTCTGCAAGATAGCGATGGCGAGTACGTAGATAAAGACGGAAGCAGAGTAAACTAGAAAGGTTATTTGATTGATGAAAAAACTGGAGATGTTGTTGAAAAGGAAGGAGGTAAGAAGATCTTTGATTTTAAGGACCTGGATGAAAGAGGAGAACTTCCAGCTCCATACAATCTCGAAAGATTTAACTTCAACATTCATGATGTTAGAGGGTATTTTGACAGAGACAAAGACGGAAACGAGATCATGTGGAACAGAAAAGATGGAGATGGCAACCCAATCGATAAACTCGGAAGAAGAATCAATAAATATGGCTACCTTATTGATAAAGATGGAAATCTAGTTGATAAGAGAGGCAGAATCAAGTTGAATAGCAAAATAATGGACAAGAATGGAGGAGAAATTCCCATGATTTTCAACTATAAAGGCAAAAAGTTTGATATTAGAGAATGTATGGGAGCATTAGATAAGGACAGACAAGGCAACATAATCATAAGAAGAGACAGAGACAACAAGATGGTTGATAAGAAAGGCAGAAGAGTAAACAACAAAGGATATTTAGTTGATAACTAAGACAACGTAATTAGTGAAGATGGACTGATGATGTTCGAAAAGTTCTTGCTTTCTAAGGACAATGAAATACCTAAGCTCTTCCCATTCCTGAAGTTCAATATTGACGATATCAAGGGAGAATTTGAGATGGATCCTCTAGGAAATCCAATGTTACACAAGAGCAAACTGGGATTTGTTGATGACAAAGGAAACAAAGTAAATGAGAAAGGTTATCTGTTAGATGATAATGGAAATGTACGAAACAAGAAGGGTTTCTGCGTCTTCAATAGGTTCATGCTTGAGGACGATGGAGAAATTCCAAACATATTCAGAACTGGATTAATAAGGAAAGACACCTAAGATTCATTAGCAAAGTTGATGGATGAAATTGATGATTTAGAGATGATTTAGGACCTTGATGTGAATGATCCAAGGAGAAGAAAAACTCTCACTCAGCAGACTCTTGGAGAGCATAAGAGACTCCAAGATAAGATAGATTAAATCGTTGAAGAAGACAACGATGATGAAATTATGAGAGAAATTGAGTAACTTGCTGGTGATTAGCCATTCTCAGATGGTGGTAATACATCAGTAGATAGCTTAATGGAAGACACTCCAAGTAACTATAATGCAGCAAATTAGAGGTTTAATGAAGTAGAGAAAATCAAGAATAAAGCCAAGAAGAATATAAAGAAACAGCAATAGGTACCAGAGGAGGTTGAGTTGGAAAGTTAGTACTCTTATCTTCCAGATAAGAAACTGAAAGCAAAGAAGAAGAAAAAGAAGAAGAAGAATAAGGATGCAGATATTGACAGAGATTTATTGATGGCCAAAGCGTATGGTAAGATAACTCAGTAGCAATACGAGAAGCTACTTGAAATGAAAAAGATGAAAGAAAAGTAAAACAGTCAACTAAACCTGATGCTTGGCAACCCCAAAGTCATGCCTTAAATGTCTTAAATGCCTCAAAACATGAATAGAGATGCTTCCAATACAAAAATGGCAGGTGTCCCTAGTAAAAGAAGCCCTTTGAATGATGGGGATATGCAATCTGAATTCGGAGGAAATCAAAGCGTTAGAGATGGCTTATCAATCAAGGCATTCAAACCAAGTGTAAAGAGAGTAGGTGGTGGTTTTGCTCCTCCTCAAAAGGACGCAAAGACTGTTAGAGAAAGAGATGATATCTAGAATAAATCAACAATGAATAGATTTACTGGTGCTTAGAAAAATAACCTGATGAGTGGAACCATTGAAAACAACAATAATGATACTGCTTCAAATAACTCAAACAGAAGGTACATGCCAACAGAGAGAGACAGAAAACTCTCTCATATAGCAAATTCAGTGTCTGGATTTTACAAAGAAGGAAACCATAATCAAAGCGAGCATTCAGGTACAATTGAATCTTCTCAAGCTAAAAATTTAGTACAACGAAGACGAACTAAGTAAGATGATGGTACGAATTTCATTGATCAAGATTAATTCAAAGCAACTGCAAAAGGAGGCTTTGAGTTAGACTAGTATCAATACAGCGATAATGATAACTAGTCTCACATTAGTGGGCGAACAAACCAAAGCAGATTTAAATCAAAAAATAATCCGAGACTAAAAGGATTAGAAGCAGTTTACCTATAGAGATTGGAGCCTTCAGTCAAAGCAAGATAAGGAGGTCCTACAACATCAAGAAAAGATGACAAAGCGAAGTTTAGAGTAATGCATCACAAATATCATGATGATCCTGAGTGGCATGTTGATCCAGATAGAGATAGAGATGATTTAGATTCTGTAATCTCAAACAACTACAATCAAATGCTTGAACTTGAATTCCAAGGTGCAGACGCAATGAAAAAGAAAAAGAGAAAGGACAATTCTAAGAGCAGGTAAAATTTGGCAGGCTAAGGATCAATGAATGACTCACAAGATGGTTTTAACGCTCCAAACATATTCCATGGCAACTTCAACCAGTATAAGGAAAAGAAATTTAAGTCTACTCTTCCCAGCGTTGATTTCGCCAAGACCTGAAGAGAGGTCTAAATATTATTTTAACTAAAACACGATTGACATTATGATTAATAATCTTAATTTCATAACTAAACTTTTCAGCCACAACAATTGTAAATGAATTATTATCCATATACGTTACTTTATCCAAATAATTATAATTAATAATAATATAATTTTATAATTCATTAATTTTCTCAAATTTAATCTAAAATTACACTCATGGGGTTTTGGGGTTTTGGGG
>CCKQ01006287.1:0-10257 GCA_000751175.1 Stylonychia lemnae
CCCCAAAACCCCAAAACCCCAAAACCCCTATCTGAACTATTTTAACTTTAAGGGAAATTGCAATAATTTAGTTAATTCTTGATTTCTCTGTAAAATTTTCCAAATATTAAATAAATCGTTAGAAAATGCAGCATTAGCCGACTTTGAGTTCATCTCACTTGACCTCACCTTACCGTTCTGCTTCTCGAACTGCTTGTGAGCTAAGCCATCAAAATTCTTAATCTAATTTGCTAAGAACTATAAGTAAGTAAAACTCAGTGGTGTAAATGAAATAAAACAGAAACAACTTAGATTAGTTACTCAATATACCTGGTATAATGAATCTTGACAAGTACCATAGTTGTAAATAAGCCTATGGTAGTGTGGCTGGAGGGTAATTTTTATAAAAGCCTTTGCCAACTCAATAGCACCAAAACAAACCACCATCAGTTTAAAGTTATTCAGGGCAAAATCATCTTCTTAGTCCTACTAATATTTACAAAACATAAGGCCCGAATAACTATAGTTCTCAAGCGAGTCTAAGCGGATACAAGCCCTAACATGCAACTTTTAATCAAAAGTAATCAATGGTAAACCCAACTCAAGGTCATAAAGGATCATTTGCTAATAATTCTAATGCACTCTAACAATTTAATCAATCTTACCTCAATAAATTATCTAATCTGGAAACAAAAAGCAAATGCTACTCACACCAGTACCTGAATGAATTTTACTGTCTAGAATGCGCACGTGATATATGCAGCCATTGCCTTTTACTTCCTAACTCCCCACATCAGGGACATAAAAACGTATAAATTAAAGATCACTTGAGAAAAGTTCAGAGTTAAAACAAAGAAAATGCAAAATACCTTGATCAAGTTAGGAAGAAATTTGGAAAACCAAGTAAAGCTAATCATGCATAAGAAATTATTGAGGAAAAATAAAAAGAGCTATCTGAATCAATAGATTAAAAAATTGAAGGTACTATTAATAAGCTGAGAACATTGTAAGATGAAGTAAAACGAAGGTATGGAGATCTCATTCATTCCAATATAGACCAAATAGAGGCATAATAGAATAAAATTCAATTAGATGCAACTAAAAACAAAGTATTGGCTAAGACTCTTTAAAAAGCATTGGAATAATAAGATATAGGGGTGGTGATAACTCAAAATCAGACTTTAGAGGACAGTCTGTAAAGCATGCATAATCAAATTAAAAACTATGAAACCTTGAAAAAAGACTGTTAAGATAAAAGAGAATAGTATAAATTAGATGCAGAGAAAGGTACTGAAGAAATATTGTAAGCTATAAATGATAAGGTCAAGGCTGTGAATGAAATATTAGATATTCCTAGATATAAACATTTTGAGTTATTGAATTCTCCTTCTAATTTCGACAGTCCTAGGGAACTCTAATTGCTTGAAAGTCTATTAAATCCTGAAACATCTAAGAAGCAAAACCCACCAAGATCTCAATCTGCAAAGCTAGATCAATCCAAATAAAAACAGAAAGAGCCTCTTAAATTTGAAAAGATCATAATTCAACTCCAAAAAGAACAGCAGAAGACAAGACAGGATATTAAGAATAATATTATGGCAGACTTCTAATTATAAAAGTTTGCCTCTTCAAATAGTAATAATTAGCCTGTGACTAGCACTAAATCTACGACACATTACGATACAAATGAGTACAAAAAAGAGTAATAGTCTAGAAGACTCAGTATGCATTCCTATTAAGTCAATTCATAACTTTCGAGCTATTAATGAAAGAAGAAATACTTAGATTAAAAGCCATTCTCCTTATTTTCCATTTGGATTTTTAACCAATTAATTCAATGAAGAAGGTCTATATAATTCTCCTTAGTAATTATAACTTAAGTTAATAATAAACCATTTTATTTAATTATATATTGATAGCTATAGTCAAATTGGGAAAGATTTTATTCAGTTTTAATCCCATCATTATTTTGATAGCTTCTCAGCATCTTATAGTTTTGCGAATCTATCATTAAATTCATCTATTTTCCTCTCAATGTTCTGCTGAACTCTATCTAATAGCTATATTCTTTGTCTGTACGCTGAAGGATCGCTATATTTATAGTCCTCTGCAGATTTCTTATCTCTTCTTAAGTCAGCTTTATCTTAGTCTATTTTCCGTTTTAAATCCTTAAGAACAGCTCTTTCTTTATGAATGTACTCTTTCATATGAGTAGTATCTCTATCGTAGTCCGCGTTATCATCTGAATTTTCCTTGTCATAGTTATGAACTTCTTCTAGCATGTCTTGGAATCTAGTTTATTTGCGAACACCATCATTTGCCTTTGTACTATTATGCTGCATCAATAGTTCTTTGATTTACTTCATTTCCTACTCAAGCTTTTATATATTTGCATTGTCTTTGACCTCATTTTTAGGTGGACTAATCGATGAAAAGTTATCGAACTTAGATTCAATAAGATCTTTATACTATCTCTGAGCTTATTAAATCTCAACTTGCTTTTTTGATATTTCATCCTTGATGTATTAAACTCTTTATGAATCATCTCCTATTGCTTTCTTAGAATTAAGTTAAATATTTAACTCATTGATATCTCGCTCTAATTATCTCTTTTTAGATTTCTCATTGTCTAAATCTTCTTCATAGCTCTATATCTTCTTTTATAGATCCTTTTACTCCCTGTTTAGATTGTCTATTTCATGTCTTAGTTTTTCCTTATCACTACTGGCTATGTTGAGCTTATCTATACTGCTTTAAATATCCTGCATTCTTTTTCTTTTCTCATCTTCAAATAATCTTCTTTCTTTTTCATACTTCATCATTTACTACTTTCGATAGGACTCTACTTAGTCTTGATACATCTGATCTATTCTTAGCTTTATTAGTTCTAATTCTCGTTCTTCATTCTCCTTTGAAAGCTGCAATTTCTATTGTTTACGCTTAAGATCTTATTCATGCTAGTCTATTAGTATTTATTCATAGTCTTTCAACTCTCTCTAGCGTTTCTTTTCCCACTTTTCCTCCTCTTACTAAAGCTAATCCTCAAGCTACTTTTTATACTCTCGGATTGCAAGTTCATACTCCTCCTCAAGTTCTTCCTTATATTACTAAATTTCTAATTCATGAGAGTTACCACCTAGCCCATTCGTTTGCATATCCCGCTTCATCTATTCTACCTTTCTCTCATACTTCTATTGTTCCTCCTTTTCTATTTGCTCAATATCTTATCTCAACAGTTCTTCTTAATCCCTCTTTTCCTTATCAAAATTTTTTTCCATTTCTCGCCTGAGACTTTCGACCTGCTGATTGTACTCTCCTTAAATTTTTCTCTTCTCATTTTTAAGCTTTTCAATATCAGTTTTCTTCGAATCAAGAGTCCTGCCTTAGTCTTTTCTAAATTTTTCCAATTCAAATTCATATCTCTCCTTCTCGGTTTCTTCCAATGTCTTCCTGATTCTCGCATATGATTCTTCTAAAGTTTATTTCTCTCTTATATATTTCTCTTCCTATTCTTTTTCATATTGTCTGAGTTAAGTTTCTGAATCTTTTTGTATCTGAAGTCTTTCTCTCTCCTCTTCTTGATGCAATTTTTCTTTGAATAATGTTATTTAAGCATCAATATGCATATCTTATTCAAGCTTAATCTTTCTTTCTTCCTCTTTTTTGTACAAGTCCCATTTTTACTTTTCTGCTTCTATTTCTTTCTCATTTTGTTTTAGAATTTCTTGCTTTTTCAATTCAAAATTCTTATCAATATGCTCTATTGATTCCTTGTAATCTTAGTCAAGGATTTTAATCTACTCTTACAGTATTCTCTGAACTTAAGCATCGTGTGCATTATTTTGAGAGGTAAGAAATGAGTTATTATTATTTGCTGCTAAAGGCTAGTTTAAATGAGCACCGATGCCCGAAGACCCTCCCCAATTTTAACCTCTGTTTTACTCTTAATTTAATAATTGAAGTTTCTTAGCTTTTTCCCTCAAATAGAGTTATCTATAGTGCTCATCTAAGGGATGCTCATTTTAAATTTAACCAGTTTCTGTGTTAAAGTATTGAACTGCTCCCTATTTATCTTGTATCATCCTCCAAGGATTTGGCAAAGGTGCTGTTAACTATGAAATATTTAGATAACTATTTAATCTTACTCCTTCTTCACATATCCAAAGCAGATCCCTATCTTCATGAATATTCATACCAAGTTCCTGTGCATAACTTAAGATTTCTAATGTTTGATTTAATACTTTGAACAAAATAAACTTACCTTCATCAGTGGGTTCCTAATACTCTTCGTCTTCTATGTCTAAGTTCTAAAAGTTTTGATTATTGCCAATCATCATATTTTTTATTTTTCTGTTTGAAATTAATAATTTAAACTTAGAGATATTAATAGTCAACGTAGTATTAGCTTTATCAATTACTGCATTCTTAATAAACATCAATATCTTTAATTGCTCATAATTATGTCATAATTATTAAGATTAATAAATTAGCGATCAATTCGTACTTTTAAAAATGCAAGTGAGATTCAGACTAGGTACTGCAAACACTAAATTCGGAGAGTCAGTTCATGTAACTGGAAATATTCCATAGCTTTCAAATTGGAATGTAAGATTATCAAACTTTTTTAAGCTCTTTAGGCAAAATAAGCACCATTAATGAGCACTGATGCTTCCAGATACCCTTAATGGGATAGCATGAGCTCGATAATATTGAATGATGAATAAGCATTAAGCCCATTTGAATACAAGTACATCATCAACTAAAATGTAAATCAACCCCAAATACTTCAATTCGTTTACATTATATAAAGGATAATATAAAATGGGAACAAGGGAATAATAGAGTTTTAAATTTATCAAGTCACTTAGGTGAAAAAGAAGTTTTAATTATTGATCATGGTTATGATTAAAAAGCTGCTCCGAAAATGTAAGAAATAGAATTAGCTTAATAATTTAGATAAACTTTGAATGCATAGCCAGATATTTTATCAAGTTCGTAATAGTTAAATCTATCTAAATAATCGACTCCTGCATCAACACAAGAACATCACAATAGCTTGGACACTATTGATGAGGAAGAGGAAAAGCAAAGTGATATTTCTCAAGATCACATCCTGCCAGCCAAGCCAAAATCTTTATAGCAAAACTTATAGCCACTTTCCACATTAGTAAGAGACATTATTGAAGAACTTAAAGGGCTAAATGCAGAAAAAGGTACTTGGAAGTAAAAACTGGAGATAGTGGCATAATTAGTAGATAAATTCAAAGGCTATTCGAATTTTCCAACAGAGGGACTAGCCATTTTGTCAGCTTATCTATATTTTGTCAACTCTCATCAAATCAAATGTAGTGAAAACGGTACTCATTTCAGACCAAATAATCATGCCAATATTGCCTATTAACTTTACTAAACTCTTGATAGAGAACTTACTACAGAGGAAAACACATTCATTGTAAGAAGCCTAAAAAAGAATTTGGTAAGAATTAATTCCTCTATTAATAACTTATTAGCCTTCATTTGCTGATTAATATACCTAAACTGTACCATTGACTAGGATCAGAGATATTGCTCATAGAGGAGATATTCCTCAAGATTTGAAAAATGACATTAAGCACAGACTCTAGAATAAACTCCACAGATGCGCAGACCCAGGTGACTTAAAGACTTGCGAGGAACTCATTCAAAGAGTTAGAAGGTATGAACACTCATTTCTTAATAACTTCGTATAGTGGTAACTACAGTGGAGAATTTAAGTAATAGTTTGAATTATTCTATGAGGAACTAAAGGAGTTTTTTAATGCTATGGGACTGAACTTTTTACTCGGAAAAATCATGAATATGCTACCCTAGGAGTCAAATTTGATCTAAGAATTTTTGAATAAGAAAGATAGTGGTCAAATAAATGAGAACACAATATAAGTCCTGACAAATTTGAGGAAGAATTTGATAAACAGATTGAACGAGATATTAGGAGATCATAATAAGAAAACTTTGTATCAGTATTTGTAACTTGCTGATATAGAACTAGAATAATTCTTATTCGTCAAATTATCAGAGATACTTGCTCCTGTTTAATAGCTTAATTCCTATGATGAAGTCAAGAGAATACTAAGAATCAGCATTGTTGCTATTGATAATATGATGCTTAGTGGGTTTTACTAGAATGAACTTGGTATATTATTGAATGAGCTGAATTAATTTGGAGTGTTTGGAGATAAGCTAGAAAATGTAACCCTAAGATTAAAAAGGCTGAAATCTACTATTGAGAGAGCTTTAAGACTTGGGAAAAATTTTACCAGTAAAATCATTGATACTTTCTAGGCTAATGTTTTCGATCTTGGCAAATAGTTTAATGTTGAAAAGCATTCAATAGAGGTATATGCAGAGAGTTTTGTGAGATCTCATCTTATATTCTAATTTTCAAAATCACTTGAACTAGTCATCTAGTTCATTCGAAAATCATTAAACTTACCACCTTATATCATTATAAGTCAGGGTAATACATAAACAGTCCATGGTAATTTGATATATTGCCATAGCTTATATGATCTGCTGCATGTTTAATCCTTGGTTTAAAGCTAAAAGCTTATAGTTCTACTTGAAACTGCTGATGGAACAGAGGAAATACCTAATAATGTGATTGGCGTGCTATTAAAGCATGATCTTCCTCAGTTATCTCATTTAGCTATTAGGGCTAGATAATCTGGCTGTATATTCGTGTGCTGTGAGAATGACGATGCTTTCAATAGAATTCATAGATAAGTTTAAGGAGCTAAATTTTGTAAAATGTAGCTAGTGAATGAGAGTGTCTAAATTGATTAATTTTCTGGTATTGTTGTGAAATCATCTTTAAATGAGGACCAAAAGGAAATTTTGAAAATCGAAGCTAAAGATTTGACAGCTTTAAAGTAAAAATTCAGTGACTAGGACTTTGATATAGTCACTGATTTTATTGAATCAAATAAGGATAGATAAGTATAGTTACTTGGTTCAAAGTCAGTAAATTCACTTAGACTAAAAGATATCTCTCAGGATTCTGAAAAGCACCAATTTTTCACACCAGAGCAGATCACTGTTCCAATGACTGTTCCCTAATTCTTATTGATGAGAGACTAGGCATAATATGATTTGTATTAACAACTCATAGACAAACTAGACGAGGCTCCTGTTTATATGGTACAACCATTAAGAGAAAAGATCATAGATTTCCTAATTAAACTTTATCATTAAGGTAATGATGTAATAGATTCGATAGTTGAATAAGTCTAAATATCACTCAGTTAATTACCTTCAGATACGTTAGTAGCAGTAAGATCTAGCTCTACTCTTGAGGATTTATCTAAAATGGCTGGAGCAGGATTATTTGATTCATACCTAAACATTACACTTGGAAACAAAGTCTAATTATCACAGTCAATTATAGATGTCTGGCTTAGTCTATTCACTGAGAGAGCTATAATTTCTAGAAATCAATATAAGATTCCAAGTTCTCAAGCATAAATGTCTGTGCTAATTTAACAATAGATTCATTCAGAGTTTTCTTTTATCATTCATACTCAAAATCCAGTAAACAAGAATCAAAATGAGGTTTATATTGAAGTTGCAGTAGGGCTAGGTGAAACTTTAGCCAGTGCAAACTAATCAGGTACTCCCTACAGAATCTCATACGATAAAAAGACTGAAGTGGTTAATGTATTAAGTTTTGCAAATTACCAAAATGGATTATTCGCTAATAAATCTGAAATTTCTGGAATAGAGAGAGTTTTAGACTATAGTAAAATTGAATATTCTAGCGATCCAACACAATTGCTTTCACTTGGAAGGTAATATTTTTTATAAATCATAATTTATTGATAGATTATTGGGAATGATCGGAGAAAGAATTGAGAGCGCATATAGTGGATAAGCATAAGATATAGAAGGTGCTATAGTCTTTGAAAATTCTGCACCTAAAATTTACATAGTTCAAACAAGGAACTAAGTTTGAATAAATTTGATTATAACTTTGATAAAATCTCTCAAGATGATAATATATATAATCTTAATTTAATAACTTAAGTCAAAAGAATCCAAATTAAAAATAATGATAAACGACCATGTCTAAATATAGCTTTATTATTCAGAAAAATATATTATTGGTTCTTTTTTATATCTGAGATGCTTTTGTACTGCCCGGATAAATCTAAGAACCAGGACTTTCTATTGAATTTAACTGGTTGATATTAAAATTATTCTGCTGATTATTTCTTCCAACATCTCCTCTAAATACACTTGACTTCATCTATCCCCTAATTTAGCTGTCTAATGCTCTCTATACTTATTAAATATGAAGAGATTCCTAGTTAAAATCATGCATTTGGTTCTTTAATGAAGCTCTTTCATTCATTGCCTAATTCAATTACTTTTATTGATCAAACAAAGATCTATTACTTTGATCTTACACTGATTAAAAGTGCTGTTATTTATTTTGATTCTCATACTAATTTTGATTTCTGGACTACCCCATCAATTTTTGTGTATTGTATGAATTATAATCTAACCTATCGAAGTCCTTATCAGCTTTTCTATCTAAAAAGTCATCAGGAGAATATAAATTTCTTTGCTTATGAAATTAACTTTCTTAAGGACTAATAATCTAGCTTCTTAAGTAATTCTAAATATCTGATCTCTAAATTTACTCAATATTTTAAGCTTGTTCATTCTCTATCTTATCTTTAGAGTAATGAAAATTTTGCTTCATGTTTGGAACTTCTGGATTCTCTACATTTGAACTGCTTCTTTCAAAATTGCTGAATGAACTTTTCGGTAGTTCCAAAACACTTCTACTTTGTAAAATATTGAGTCCAGCTTAAGAAAAAGTGCCATCCAACCCTTTAGGGCTGGTATTATTGCTTAATATATTTTTTAATTCGTTGTTATTTTGATGTTGTTTTGATTTGTTATTACCCTTTGGAAATATCACAGTGTTCGTATAATCCTTAGTGTACCTCTAGAAGCCAGGAACAACCTTACTAGCAGCGTCTAACTATCCTTATTGAAAAGCTTATAAAGCCTAAGTGTTTAGCTTCTTTTCACTGACAGACATTTCATTTTCTTTGATCTTTTAATCCTAAACATTTTTCATTTAATTCTTAAGATCTTAAGCATATTACTCTCTTCGCTTTCTATCATTTTCTCTTTTTCTTACCTCATCCGATTGAAAACTCTCATAATTCTTTTGGATTATATCATGATATGAACTCTCAGATTCTTTATTTATCCTTTTACTAGCATACTTGATCTCCATAAGTACCTTATTTGAGTCATTGGTTTGCTAATATTTTTATTATAGTATTTAACTTTATTTATCCTTTTCATGCTCTATTTCCTTCATCCTCTTCTCATGCTACTGCTACATTGAATCCATAGCCTCAATCTTCTTCTATTAATTCTTATCTATAATTTATCTTTTCGCTCTTTGATCAATCATGTTATCATAGTATTACCTCTTTTCATCATAAAACTAAGAATGACATTACTGTAAGAATTCTTACCATCTAGCTCTTGACTTCGCGGTCTCTGAGTATCTGACTCTCAATATCAATATATACTCTATCCCTTTACTTTTACTCATCCTCTTTTGACCTCTTTTCATTTATTTGATTCTCAATGTGCTGAACTATATCCATTTGCTATCTTTCCTTTTTCATTAATCTAAGCTGTTATTCAATCCTCTCCTTTTCCAAGTCAGTTTTGAATTTTTCATTCAGCAACTATTTCTCGAGACCCTACATCTTAGACTCTAAGTTGAGACGTTTCTATTTCTCCTCTAATGTTTCTCGCATGAGTAACTATGTTTAATTCTTTTTTTGCATATTTCTTTCTAATTCTTGTTCCCTTGTGTACTGTTAATTATTAAGAAGTATAATAGTACTAAGGCTAGCCTTGATATCTAATTCTTTTCGTTTATATCGTATTTTCCTGAATCTATATTCTGCCCTCGTGTTCTTGATTGCTATAACTAAGCATCCAGCTATTCCTTTAGATACTGCTACTTAGCCAATTTTTCTTGTCTCTCTTACAATTAAATGTTCTATTAGACTTCAGATTGTAGAGCTAGTATTGCACCCCATTCATTTTAAAAGCCTATTTATTTAGGATATTAAATTTTAATGGTTTACCCTTAGGGTGTTGTGGAATATCACGCTTCATTTATAGATATTTATATTTATCCCTTAAAAACAATAATTCGTTAGAAAATAATCATCCACGGGGTTTTGGGGTTTTGGGGTTTTGGGG